>JBAGKO010222468.1:0-12434 GCA_037177275.1 Acacia concinna
TTACTTAGACTCTGACCTAGGAGGATGCATAGACACAAACAAGTCTACTACCAGCTACATCTTTCTAGTGGCAAATGGAGCTATATCTTGGAAAAGTGCCAAACAGACACTAACAGCTCAATCTACCTATGATGCTGAGTACATGGCTTGTTTCGAGGCAAGTTTACAAGCCATCTGGATAAAGAACTTCATTGCAGGGCTTAAGATTGTAGATATAATCTCTAGGCCAATTAAGATGTATTGTGATAACACAGTTGCGGTGGCCATCACAAAGAATAAACGGAGTGGAAGTCGAAGCAGATGAGTCAAACTGAAATTCCAAAGTTTAAAAGAGAGAGTCAAACATGGCCAAATTTCGGTTGATTACATCAACACAAAGGACATGCCAGTTGATCCTTTGACTAAGGGATTGAAACATAATGAGTTTGTATTACACGTCCCCCAAATAAGGGTCAAACCTCCAGTATTCTAGATGAGGTATGCAATAAAATAAAGTTTATAATTTGTTATCCCGATCACTATCTGTATACAATATATTGATGAGATTAATGAACATTGTGTTTGGAACTGAATAAACATGATCGTTTATTCATTAAAGTTTTACTTGTTAAGTAAGGGTGTTGCATGTAATACATGGAAGGTAATGCTCGACTTAAGAGGACTTACCGCCATGATTCTTGCAATATATCCTTAATTTGTCTTGATAGGGAAACTAACATACAGTTATGGGCCAAGTGGGGTATTTTAATTAATATTATTATATCATATAGTTATAAATTAGGGTAATTAAAATACTTTTTGAGTGTAGCCCATTAGTCAGTTAAAAGGCCTAGTAAAATTAGGGTTTAGTTTTGGCTATTTAAGTGATTTTCTGATGGTGAAAATACACGTGTACAAAGTTCATAGCCAAAACATAGAGCGTTAGATACAGAAACTCTAACCATTTCTTGAGGTTTCTTGATTGGCCATGGCTATCACACAACCCCATCATTGTGCCATACAGTCAGTCAGAAGAGTCCTGACAAACTAACTAGTGTTTGTTTTACAGTTGTTCATTCATCCAGTGATTTGAGTTCCTGATTAAGAATTAGCAATGGCTAGAAGTATTTAGTCTTCTGCTGTATTTATTAATGGATAAATTATTCTATATTTGTTATCTATGAATTTAATTTATCCAACATAATGAACTTGCAAATATAAGGAATATTTTCTATTCTTAAACATAGTTATTATCTTCTTCCCTTGTTCTCTATTTCCTAAATTATAAGGTTGAGAGGAAAAACCTTTTATCATGAGGGGTTCATTCATTAGCGAGTAATACTTTGAGTAGTAATATAAGATGCATGCCCTTGTACATGATCTTAGTAAGAGTATGTTGAGCCAGGATTTCACTCCTATATGTAAAGGCTCAAAATTTTAGATGTTTGATTTTATTTTATGCATTTCCTATCAATGAGAAAACAAAGGGAAAAAAAATAAAAAGATATAAAGCTAGGTTGAGTGTGTTGACTTAGATGAGTGTGGTGAAAAAGAGTTTTTTTATTGCTTCTTTGGAGACAGAAATTTTTTCTGTTTTCTTAACATGGACATCTTTGATTAGAGTAACAAATAAAATTAGAAAGTGATTTTTTATTGGGTATGGCTAAATGTTTTTGTGAAGGTTCCAGATATACTGATATTTGTTTAAGACAACCTAATTAGCCATTAGAGTCCTCCATCTTACCAAAATGTTTGTGAGCAATCTTGATCAAGTGGATGACCAAACTGTGGCCCGATTTAGCTGAAATTTAGGGCGATGATTTGAAACACTCGAACCTGGAATCTGAACTATGGGATAGTCGATTGGATCTTGCTGTCTTTCTTAGATTCATTGTGCACTTTAGAACACGTTTTGCATACTACCACGAGGAAATTGAGTGGTTGATCGCCATGGTGGCAGAAATTTTGCATGGAAACCAAATGTTTTGTAGCCTAGTTACGTTGTATAAACACTCTCCTGTAAGTGTAAGGTTATAGGCTTCATCCCGTATGTACTATGTATCCCATGTCATCATTGCTTGCCCTTGTAACCCAAAGAAAAAAGAATATTTGTGTGGAAGATTTGCAACATCCAATCTTTATTATCTCTATGGTATGATTGAAATTTAGTGGTCTCTATCAAAAGCAGGTTGGTTAATAAAAAAAGATGGAAAAGAAGCGAAGTAATATAAATGAGGTCGAGTCGTCAAAGTTTCAACTTCATATGAGATATCTTGAAGAATTGAGGTTGGAGTGGTCTGAACTTCTATTTGGAGTGGTTCAAAATTCCACATCTACAATTTAGAGAAGAAGATGAACTTAAGGATGAGATAATCTTAGAAGCTTTAGAGACGTGTCACACAATCAAAGCACTAATTATGGAAGGATTTAATGGCAAATGGTTGTCATAGTGGATATGTAGTCTCACATTATTGCAATTGCTTAACCTCAATGTTTTCAATTTGTAGGGTCTATTGGAAGCCTCACATTATTGGAAACACCACGCATCTCCAACTACTCTACTTTGTCATCACTTTTAGACTCCTTTGTGGTCTCACATCATTGAAAATGCTACACATGTCTGGCTGTTCTATTTTGTCATCACTTCTTGAGTTCCTTAGAATCATCACATCATTGAAAATGCTACAACTCCAATCTTTCTTTTCTTTGGCATCACTTCTAAAATCCATATGAAGTCTCACATCAATAAAATCGCTAAGCTTAAAAAATTTTGCAGCTTTGATGTCATTTACATATTTCGATAAACAGTCTAGATTTTTATTTAAACTTAGTTGGATGATAAATAGAAAATCAACTTCAGTTGGATCTTTAAAGATTTTTTTTTTGTAGAATCTTGTTAATGATTTGAATTTTGATAATGATTAATAATCAATATTGTGAGTAAGATCTTTTTCCACCTTGTCCCTTTTAATTTAAACAAAAAACAAAAAAAAACATTAAAATACTTAATTAATAGTAAATTATAATTGGATAACTTATCCTTAACAAGTTTGTCTCAACACAATTCATTTGTGTTAAAACTTCTATTTCATGACGATGCTACGTGAAGTAGAAGATTAACATCCAAAAATTTGTATTAGAATTTAATTACAATTAAGAAAGAATTAATTATGATAAAAAGATTTATCATATTAGTATTAAAATAAAAACGGTTTATTAAAAATATGATTTATAAAGAATAAAATTGTAAAAATAATTATTGAATAGAGTTATTGTCATATTTTACTTTTTAAGAAATACATGAATATAAATAAAAATTATAAAGTATACAAAATGGGATGTGTATGTAAATGTGTGTGCGTGTAAAAGTGGGGAGGGAATAGAGTTAAAAAAAGAAAAAGAAAAAGAAAGCACAACTTTTTATTGAACACTCGTTTATGTCTATAAACTAAAAAACTTTATAAAAGTGCATGTGTGCGTGACGTAGGCCTAGCAGAAGCTAAGAAAAGCTTCACATAAGCCACAAAGAAACAGCTTCCTTCAACTTTTTTTTTTTTTTGCAGTTGTAACTTCATATGGATTTTTAAATAGGTTTTTTGGTAGAATTTTTTTAATGATTTGAATTTTGATCATGATAATAATTAATATTGTGAGTAAGATCTTTTTCCACATTGTCCCTTTTAATTTTAAAAAAACAAAAAAAAATTAAAGTACTTAATTAATAGTAAATTATATTTGGATAACTTATCCCTAACAAATTGGTTTCAACAGGATTATATTCATTCGTGTTAAAACTTCTATTTAATGACTATGCTATGTCAAGTAGAAGATCAAAATACAAATTCTTAGATAATAATTTAATTACAATTAAGAAAAAATTAATTATGATAACAAGATTTATCATATTAATATTAAAATAAAATTGATTTATTTAAAATATTATTTATAAGAATAAAATTGTAAAAATAAATTATTGCATAGAGTTATTGTCATATTTTAATTTTTAAAAATACATAAATATAAGTAAAAATTATAAAGCATACAAACTTTTGTGTGTGTGTTTTGGGGATGGGAAAGTTTTAAAAAAAATAAGGAAAATAGGGAAATCTCAATTCAGTACAGTAAAATTGGAAAATCTCAAATTAGTCTTTTTGTACTTTTTTGCGAAATTACGTAAATGCCACTGAATTTTTAATAACATGAGTATCATAATTCACAACATGAGTATATAAATTAACAACGCCAGAAGCATTTAGGTACTACATATTTACGGTGTGAGTTGTTTGTGTTGATATTGTTAATTGAGATATTCTTGTTGTGAATTAAGATACTCGTGTTATTAAAAATCCAGTAACATTTTCGTAATTATACAAAAAAGTACAAAAAGACTTATTTATGATTTTCTAATTTCACTGTACTGAATTGATATTTCTTTATTTCCCTTGCTTTTTTTTGAGATTTTCCTAGGAGGAATAAAGTCAAAAAAGAAAAAGCTCAACTTTTTATTTAATATATGTGTATAAAGAAAAAAAAACTTTATAAAAGTACATGTGTGTGAATGTGATGTGGGGGCCCCACAAAGAAACAGTGTCCTTCAACTTTTATTTTTGAAGTTGTTTTAGCTTTAAACTCATAAAAAAGAAGCCTTTCTTTCTTCTTTCACTTTTTTATCTGTTTTATTGGGCTTGTCTGTAGTATATAAATGGGGTGCCCAACACATTATTTTACCTATATAACTGTTGCTTAGCTTTTATTTAATGAAACTTGATCTTTTATCAAAAAAAAGAAGAAAAAGCATTTCTCAAACATGTTTTTGCTTACTTTTAAGCCATTAGGTCTTTAAACTCCTAAAAACTCTTCTCAAACAGACCCTAGTTACTGAAGAAGATCTTTCTTAGATGAAGATGGCCAACAGCCAACACCTAGCACCTAATAGTTAAGCCACTTGAGTGTTCATGGGTTTTGATGGCTTTTATTTTTATTCTTTTTATTATATAATATTTTGTTAAAAAAATATCAGTTTACAATTTCTTTTTCCAACTCAACATGCCACATTAGCACAATTAATGGTATTAGTGTCACATAAAAAAAAAATACCACAATTAACTCTAGGTGCAGCCCCTTATGAAAACACAAGAGCAATATTTTAAATAAATAAAAATTCAAATAAACAGAAAGAATTAACGATATGCAAACATTTATATTATACGGATATTTTGTTCTCCTTCCGTTCATTTATATAAGAGTGAGTTGACTTTTTTTTTGAAAGATTTAGAAAGCTAAATAAACTATTTAGTTGACTTTTTTTGTGAAAAAATTTAGAAAGATAAATAAACTATTCAATCATAGCATATTTCTTGTATTATTACATTATATATATATATATATATATATATATATCAATTTAGAAGTCAGGCAATTTAGTTTGGTGAAAAAACATTACATGTAAATAATTTAATGTAAATTATTTATATTATTTAATACATTGAAAAAAAAAGTCAACTAACTCTTATAATAAGCACAAGATACATTAGTCAAAATAATAAAGATTAAAGGGAAAATTCAGAAAAAGTACCCCATTAAAAATTATATTGATGATAATCACATAATAAATTTTTGTACACAAAAGATACTAGAACCTTACAAATTTTATACAAACGGTTCTTTGATTTAGGCAGATTTTAACTTGAAGGATTTTGAAATATTCTGAATGAATAACTTGTATATTCAGATACTGTATATATATTGATTGATTCCTGATTGATTTCTATTTAATATATTTCCTAGGCTAATAGTTGTTGACCTAGGCTAATAATACTGATTAATTCATGATTGGTTCCTATGTAATATATTTCCTAATACTTTCCATAAAGTTGGAGTATAAATGTTAATCATGCCTTGTTACAAAGATATTCAACCCAAGTTCCACATAGACTTTTATCAAGAGATCTCCCAATTGATCATTTGATCTCACATGCCCTGTAAAGATGAAATTCTCCTTAATCTTATCTCAAGTGAAATGATAGTCAATCTCAATATGTTTTGTACGTTCATGAAACATGAAGTTAGAAACTATATGTAGGGCTACTTTATTATCGCACCATAATTTTGCAGGCAACCAGGCAATGACATTGCAACGTCAACTTCTTTTATTAGTAGAAGTTACTTTTTTTAAAATTGAAAATTGTTTGAATGATAAGTAGAAAATCAACTTCCAATGGATTTTAAAGAGGTTTTTTCATAGAATTATTTTAATGATTTGAATTTTGATAATGATTTGATAATCAATATTGTAAGTTTTTTTTTCTACCTTGTCCCTATTAATTTAAAAATAACTAAAAAACACTAAAGTACTTAATTAATAGTACATTCAAATTAGATAACTTACCCCTAACAAATTGGTCTCAACAAGATTCATTTGTGTTGAAACTTCTATTTGATGACGATGCTAGGTGAAGTAGAAACTTAACATCCATATTTTATATTAGGATTTACTTACAATTAAGGAAGAATTAATTATGATAAAAATATTTATCATATTATTATTAAAATAAAAACAATTTATTTAAAATATGATTTATAAGAATAAAATTGTAAAAAAATAAATTATTGAATAGAGTTATTGTCATATTTTACTTTTTAAAAAATACATAAATATAAATACAAATTATAAAGACTCTGCTCAAAACCATATAACGAAATAACAAAACTTGTCAAACCAAGCACGAGGGCTCTACTTTAAACCATAAAATGACTTTCGAAGGTAGCACACCTTCTCAATCTCCCCCAGCAACAAACTGAGATGGTTGCTTTATATAGACTTCTTCAAGAAGTCGCCATTTAAAAAAGTATTTTTAACATTGAGCTAATGAATATCCCAAAAGGCAAACATATGCCAATTATACCATAGGAGAGAAGGTTTCAGAGTAATCGATATCATAGGTCTTAGCATATCACTTGGCTACCAACCAAGCCTTCAAAAATTTAAGGGAACCATTAGCTTTAGTTTTAATTATGAACACCCATTTACAGTTGATAGCAGTCTTCCCTGAAGGTAAATCAACAAGAGTCTAGGTATCGACTTTTTCAAGGGCCATTATTTCTTTGTTCATCACAACACACCAACCAAAATTGGCCAAGATTTGGTGAAGAGATGTGAGAATAGTAATAGAATCTAAGGAGGTTGTTAAAGAATACGAAGGAGGGGACAAATTTTGATAGGAAACAAATAAGGCAATAGGGTAGGCACAGGATATCTTTGTGGAAGGCAAGGGGTATGTTTACCTTTTCTGAGGGCAATGGGAAAATCTTCAAGAGAGTTAACAGAAGTCTCAGGTTGATCAAGCATTGTTTAAATATCTTAGGTGGTGGTAGATGGAACATGAGTTGGATTTGATGGTGAGGCAATTACAAAAGAATCATGAATATGAGCGACTTCATTATTATCCATTATATATGGTACCGTAATAGGTGCTTGCACTGGTGTTACAAGAACATGATAAAACAAAATATTATCAAGCTCATCAACAATGTCAAAAGCTTAAGAGGACACGGAAGATGGAAAGAACGGGGAGGACTCATGAATGGTCACGTCTATCGACACAAGATAACACTGAAGATTAGGAGAGGTAACGATAACCTTTTTTAACACGAGAATAACCAAGAAAGACACATTTTATGGACTTGGGATCAAGTTTGGTAACATTTGGATGAACATCCCATAAAAAACATACACAACCGAACACTTTGGGAGTAACAAGAAACAATTTTGTTGTGGGAAACATAATTGTATATGGATCATCACCACGAAGACAGAAGATGACATACGACTAAAAAGATTTAGGAACTTTCATTTGAAACATTAGAGCCCAAGTAACTTCTAATAAGTTATGGTTTATTCTTTCAACAACACCATTTTGAGCCGATGTATCTGCACAAGATGATTGATGAATCATTCCATATTGTTGCATGTATGTTGTGAATTAGGCAAAAAAAAAAAAACTCTTTTGCACTATCACTCCTTAAGATTTTGTCAGAAAGACTAAACTAAGTTCTTCATATCCTCACGTCCTTAACTCTTCCCTCATTATAATGTTCAGAACAATATTCAGTTGGTTCCAAGGTTCAAATTCCCACGTTATAGGGGTGAAAGGAGAATAAACCCTTTTTGTTCTAACGGATACTGCTCGACTAATTTTCCCATGTGAGTTCTGGTATATTTTTTTTCTTGTCTACCTCACAGTAACCAAGTACATGGATTATATTCAACAAAATCAACTTTAAGGCCTTCACCCTCACCCGTTTTTTGACATATGTGCCACCATTTATGTGCTTTCTCTGCCTACCAATGATTCCAAACTTCTGCCCTTCCTTCATCATAATTGGACACAATTGATGTGAACAAATAGTCCGACAATAGTCTACTTTCACATATAAATATCATAATGTGCAAAAAAAAATAGTTTTACAAGGTATTTTTATTTCCAGAAGAATTAGAAGTTGAGAGGAAGACGACGAGGAGAAACAAGGAGGACTAGGGTTTTTTTTACCTTTCCAATGATTAAATGACACTTTAAACCTCGAATAGAATGATATGTATGATGCCATGTAGGATGCTATGCGTCCCATATCCATATGACATGGCAATTTCTATTAAGAAAATAACGGTCAACTAATGATAAGTGGTTTATAGTAAAAACATAAAAGGTAAGGGAGGTTCAATTTAAACTTTAAAATGTCATGAGAGTTATATGCAACTAACTTAAAGTTCATGAGGGGTTTTGTATCATTTAGCCTTGTAATTAATATAATAGTTAGTAGATAGAAGTTTGTAATTAATAAGTATATAGTAGTTGATAGATAGTAGTTAGTATATAGAAGTATGTAATTAATAAGTAGTTGATAGATATTAGTTGATAGGTAAAAGTTAGCAACTTAGCATTTATAGCATTTAATAGTCATAAAGAAATGCTTATTGTATAAATACCCATGTAATTCTATAAATTAGTTGGCATATTAAATGGTTATGTGGCCTTTTCAATGCTAACATGACTATAGAAAAAAAGACAATTTGTGTCTGTTAGTTCACAGTACTAATTGCACCATTTAAATACATCATAGTGCTAATTGCACTTCAGAAAATAGTTCAATGTGTAATATGGTAATCTTGCTACATACCTAGTAATATAATAGCATATTAATTGTAATACCTCAAAATGTAATACCAAGGTTATTAAACTCACGAGTTTAAGTAAACTCGGATCGTAAACTATCTTTATTAATAAATGTGTTAAAAGTATATAATATAGGCAATAATTTAATTTAAATATATTTTAAATATGAATAATTGAAATTAAATTATCAGCATGTATAATTTATCATATTCAATAAAGAAATTTATGTGAAATTCATAAATAAAATCATTGAATATGATTAAATGGAATAAAATAGTATTAATAGCGAGTTGATACAATTTTGTATGGTAAAAATGTAAAATCGTTAAACTCGGTAGGTAAACTTGCGAGTTTTAGCGAGTTTATAACTAATATGAGTTTAAGTATAAACATAACTAGATTTTGTTAGGTAAAAACGTAAAATCAAAAAAAAAATCAAAAAGTCACCTGGTAGGTTTGATAACAATGTGTAATACAATTATAATATAATCCATGCCTTTTTAATAATAGCTCAAAGTTCAAATTGTCTTAACTCTTTTTTATAAGAGTACAATAAAAGCTGTTTGAACATTTGAGTTTTTTTTTTAAAAAAAAAAATTGCCCTTCATCATTTAAATGGATTACATTAATTAAAAGGTGGTTGCTACACATATTTACTTTTTCCCTCTCACTTACCCCTATTAAAAAAGGGCGTACTTATGGAAAAAAAATCTGTTTTAAAGATATTTATTATTTTTAATTAATTCTTAATTACTTTCTTAAACTGTATAAGTCAGTTAGCGGGCTCTATATAAATAACACATCAGAGAGGCGGCGACAAAACCATAATGTCTTTTTCCTACCATTAATGTTTTTCCGAGTCACTTCCTAATTAGCAAGGTTTTGAAACTCGGACCGGCCACTGGACCGGTCAGGGTACTGGATTAAGGGTTAGTAGGTCAAATTGAAGTCAAACCGAAGCCAAACCAGGATTAAACCGGTGAAAGAGAGAAAATTTCAGGGTTATTAATAAAAATTTCTTAAGAAAAAGTAAATAAAAAATGATTTTATTTTTTAAAAAACAAGCCACCGAGTTGACCCACCGAACCGAACTGATTTGGGCATCGGTTCAGCAGTTCCCGAGCTGGACTGGCCGGTCCGGTCTGGGTTCCAAAACTTGGCTAATTAGTGG
Organism: Acacia concinna; assembly: GCA_037177275.1. NCBI lineage: Eukaryota > Viridiplantae > Streptophyta > Magnoliopsida > Fabales > Fabaceae > Acacia > Acacia concinna. The sequence goes on from JBAGKO010222468.1 coordinate 10,324, forward strand.
ATCAAACTTACCTGTAAAGATCTTCTATATTTTATGTAAATTGGTATAAAATAAATTAATTCGAGATAAAAGAAAGTAATTTCATTCAATTATTTTTCTTTGGATGTCGATAACTAGTTGAAGGTATTTAACTTCACTTTAGATGAAAGTTTGTGATGAATGGAAAGTAACTTTAACTAGGCTAAATTATACAAAATTCTCATAAACATTGAGGCATTGCATACACCCTCCTTGACATTTTAAAATTTAACTTTAACCTCCCTATTCTTTAAATTTTTATATTATGATGACCCCTTTTGCCGTTAACTTGACATTATTTTTTACAAAACTTGCCCCATCAAATTAATAGAAGGAGAAACACTTATATACACTAGGATTACCAAATAATTTACATTTTGTCCAATAAAAATATAATAACTCCTGCCTATTATAAAATAAAATAAACTTCAAATAAGAGAACAAGAAGAAGAGAATATTGAAGAGAGAAAATAGGAGATAATTATTATCCTTGTGTTTGTTTACAATGCTTCATAAAACTTATATTTATGAAAGAAAGAAGCTTGGGGAACAACTCAAACACTTAAAGAGCAAATCAAGCTCCTAAATTAATGGACATCCATTAATATTCATAACACTCCCCCTTAGATGTCTATTATGAATGTGTCTCATTAAAAACTTTAATTAGAAAAAACTCAATGGGATAAAAACCTAGCTAAAGAAAAGAGTACACTATTCATTGATACATTGTCCGATGCTGCCTCATTAAAAACATTTTTAGGAAAACCAAGTGGGACAAAACCTAAATAAGGAAAAAAGAGTACAGTGTGTATCTACTCCCCCTCTTGACGACAATTGAGATTTTTTGAGTCTTCAAAGACTAATGTCATGGACAAGCTTTTCAAAGATTGTGCCTAGAAGTAACTTGGTAAATAAATCCACTAGATTTTCACTTGAACGAATTTGCTAGATATCTATTTCACCATCCTTTTGAAGGTCACGAGTGAAGAAGAATTTTGGTGAAATATGTTTCGTTCTGTCGCCCTTGATATAACCTTCTTTCAGTTGGGCAATACATGTAGTATTATCCTCATATATGACTGTTGGGCTCATTTTGCTTGATGATAAGTCACAATTGGTTTGTATGTGATGTATCATTGATCTCAGTCATACACATTCTCGACTTGCCTAATGCATTGTTAGAATTTCTACATAGTTAGATGACGTGGCTGATATAGTTTGTTTCATAGATCTCCATGAAATGGTTGCACCTCCACATGTAAATAGATAGCTAGTTTGTAATTTACCATTATGAGGCGCAGATAAAAATCCAGCATCTGCATAACTAATTAGTTCATCTTTGATACATTTAAGTATAATAGCCCCATGTCCATAGTGCCTCTGAGATAACAAAGAATGTGCTTTGCTCCATTCCAATGTCTGCGTATTGGTGAAGAACTATATCTTGCTAATAAGTTAACAACAAATGATATATCAAGACATGTGTGATTAGCAAGATACATTAGTGCTCCAACAGCACAATATATGGTACTTCTAGACCAAGTAGTTCTCATCACCTTCTTCACTAATTAGTCAAGGTCTAAACAAGTCTTTATCAACTTGCAAAAACCTTACGACCATTGGAGTACATAATGGATATGACTTATCCATATAAAACCACTCTAGGACCTTCTTTGTGTAAGTTTCTTGATATACAAAGATCTCATTTTTGAGGTACTCAATTAGTAATTCCATGTAAAATTTTGTTCCTCCCAAGTCCTTCATTTCAAATTCTTTCTTTGAACAATTAATTGCCTTTTGAAGCTCTTCAAGAGTTCCAATAATATTGATATTATCAACGTAAACATCAATTATAGCAAACTCACTTCCAGATCTTTTCATTAAAAGGCATAGGTAAATTGGATCATTTTTGTATCCTTCTCTTAACAGATATTCACTGAGATGATTGTACCACATGGACTCGATTGCTTCAAGCTATATAGGGACTTATTTAACTTAATTGAGTATTGTTCTCAAGAATTTGAATTGGATACTTTTGGCACCTTGAGTCCTTCAAGGACTTTCATATAAATATCATTGCCAAGTGAGCCATA
>JBAGKO010222517.1:0-12432 GCA_037177275.1 Acacia concinna
TTAATTACTATAATAATATATTTTAAACATGTAATAATGTTTTCCAACTATAATATTATAACTTTTTAAATAATTTTTTAAAAAACTATAATAGTATTTTTTTATAATAAGATATTTTTAATTTATATGTAATAAAAAAATATAATTTCATTTACAATGATATATTATTAGTTAAAATTATATTAACATATAATTAAAACATTTACTGATTCAAGAAAAGGTATTATTAATTTCAATTAATATTAAAATAATATATTTTAAATTTTAATAAATTTTGTTATATATTAAAATATAATAATAATTTTTTATTTATAAAAATTTATATTTAAATTTTCTAATAATAATAATAATAATAATAATAATATATTTTTATTTTAAATAACACTATTTTAATTTAAAATTAAAATAGAAGAATGTTATAATTAGAATTATTTTTTATTCATAAAAATATATTTTATTTCAAATTAGTTTTTTTAAAATATTTTATAAGATAAAATAAATATTTAATAATATATTTTTTAAATAATATATTTTGATTATGATAACATTCTTTATTTATTAAAATATATATTTAAATTTATTTTATAATAATTTTTAATTAATTTAATAATAATATGTTTTTATATAATTTTTTATTTTAAATTATAATAACATATTTTATAATTATAATAATTTTTTATTTATAAAAATATTTTTTATATCAAATAATTTTTTTAATATAATGAATGTTATAATAATATATTTTTACATTAAACTTATTTTAGAAGAAAATATTTTTAATTATCATATAATATTTTTTATTAGGAATAAAATCAGAACATCAAATAAAAGATAAGAATATAATAGTATAAACTTTTGACTCCCATCTTTTTTTTTTTTTGATAGAGCTGACTCCCTTCAAAACTCCTATTTTACGAGAGGCAAAATGGGGTTTAGGAGGGAAGGGAATGACTCTCCCCCAAACAAATGTCCATTTGACATTTTTTTTTTCTCTTTTTCCCGTCATCGCTGTCTTCTCTTTACGAGGTGAGGGAAACGTCCTGTTGAAGAAGAGGCGTCAGGGCAGTGACCGGCAAACTCAAAGCTAGAGGTTGAAGATGGAGACGGCGAAGAACTAAGGCACCAAGAATGACTGAAATCGAATCAGGGTGGGTAGAGGAGTTGGAGCAACTGCCTATGGCGGTGAAGGATGTGGAAAAGGAAGCATAGTCATCTGAGTCTCCCTCCCTCCGTCTCCTACTTCATCTCGTCAAGCCACCAGCGCAACTTCTACAATTTGTGGCTTATGGCTTTTCTCTTCCCCCTCTGTCAAGTGCCACCCCCTTCCTCCAAATATTCAGACCTTCGACAAGGAAACTACAAATATATCTCCAAAACCAATAGGGTATCATATCAAATTGCCACACTAGTACGGATCCTAATTTATTGCAAGCGCATACAAAATTAGGAGGTCCAGATGAAGCAAAGCAAAAGGACGAGAGGCAAAACAAAAGTTCTGATCTTTTTTGTCATGACAGATTCCTCTTGGGATGTGATGCATTTTCCTCGCATCTAGTCCTCCACCTCCCCTCCATTATCACTGAATCATAAATGTTTTGTTCGCCATCTCCATCTTCAATCTCTAGCTTTGAGTATGCCTGCCACTGTCCTGATGATGCTTCTTCAGTCATCGGTGGTTTTCCTCACCGTGCAAAGACAAGGAAGGGAGGGAAAAAAAATGTCAAACGGACGTTTATGGTTCAGTTAGTATAGGGTGAAAATGCTCAACTTTAATTGGTCAAAATTACAGCCTAAAATATTATAGGTGCTAATTGCAACCTATAAAATACCTCGGGTGTTTTGCACCTTAACCCAAATCAAAATAACCCAAGAAAAATAATATAATTGTTACAAAGATTAAGTCGGGGATCTAAGTCGGTTAGTATGATTGACATCACTTAATCGGGTGACTCGATCCAATATATTTCTATTTTTCTTTTGCCCTGCTCGAAGGGATCAAATCATTGGACCACTTATTCACTTCGAGGGCCCGGACATATAAAACAATGTATACCATAAATTCAACACTTGTTATTGTTGGATCTTCAGTATAATGGGAGCTTATATTTTCGTGGTTACCCCCATACGTAATATGTTCTTTAACTAATTGTTCTGTAACCCACGTTCTGTATGAAGAGTTCAGTGTTGGGAGAAATAAATAATGTTGATTTATGTTACTATTTTCAGGATTATATGAAGGGACCATTCCTTGAAGCTGAGGCAATCTAGGCTAAGATGATGAAGGATAGAAATGAGCCCCCAATAAGGATCAAACAACATACTTAAGTAAAATCTTGAAATGGAAAAAGGAGAACTTTTGCAGACAAGAAAACAGTTAATGGAATCCCAGCAATTTATTTATCTTGATTCTCAGGCTGATTTTTTCATGGCATGTTGGTAGAGCAAAGACTTTTAAGTCACTCATTTTTTGCTTTGGAACTAGCAAATCTTGCGTGTCAAATAGCTGATAAAGGTTATGACTTGATGATGTGCTCTAAGTTGAGTGAGCATTTGAAGAAGGCAGTAATTTGTTTCCAGCTAGAAGCAGCGTTTGCAGCACATATTTTGATGGACATGGAAGTTTCTCCGTGCTTAAAAGGTGAAACTCAACAGAAAGAAGTGAAGGAGAAGGACTCGCTATCAGACCTAGAACGCCTTAAAGATTGAAGGGTCAACATGGAAGAATCACGGAAGGCAAAAAAAGGCTGATGGCTAATCAGCAGTGCAGAAGATAACAAAGAAAGCTCAATTCCATGCTTTACATTCTCCATAGAAGGTGGCTTCATTTCAGGAAGGTGACCTTGAAATAGGTTGATCGTTGCCTTTCTGACAAGTTGTTAACATTAATAGCACACTCATTTCAGGAAGAGGAGGTTGTTAAACTAAAGAAGCAGCTGAATGAATTTATTGAAGAAAGGCGAGCGGGCTAATCAACTTTCATATTTCAAATTAGTTTTCTTTTCTTTTTAATACTCAGCTTTGAGTGCATATGAATCAAGTAATCGGGAACTGAAAGAAGCTAAATTTCTGCACAAATTGCATTGGAGAAGCTTCGGCAGCAGGACCAGTCACTGGAAACTGAAAATGTAATTTTAAAAGGAAGAACAAAGTATTGGAACTAGAAGAGGAAATCAAGGAGCTGTCTGGGTAACAGAACCTTCAGCATCATCATGCTAAGTTAAAGGCAAGATTTTTTTCGTTTTACTCATCTCCAGTAGAATCATGTGTGTTGTGAACCAATTGGAAAGATAACATGTACTGCAATGATCGTTGGGATTCTAGTGAAGGAAATAATTAAATGAAATCATGAAGTTTCAGTTCCATACAAGATTTGCAGCATTTAAAGTTTTCTGCAAATACTGTTTGAGAGCGGGAAAATTGTGGTAAAGGGAAGATTCCATTTAAGCCTTTTCTTCTTAGTGGGGGAGTTTTTCGTAAAAGAGAAATGGAGAGTTTTTTCAAGCAGTCTTAGTCTGTCCTTCCATAATTTTAAGATTTTCCCATGCATGGTTCCTTTCCCTTCTCTTCCATTTTCTTTGGTTCCCTTCCCTTCCTTCTTGAGTGTAACTTCCCCAACCACGCCTTAATATTGCTGTAAATCAACTATGTCTTTGAGTTTTATTCAAGTCTGTCTTCAAATTATGCATCAGGTGGACCACAAGTTGAAGATACATAATGAAGAACTCGGTACAAAGAGGAACTTTTGAACCTTCGTGTTTCTGCTGGGATTAAACCATATTATTGATTTTGAGGAGGAGCAACGCTTGATGATAAATTTAAGGTTGGGATCTATTGAAGACTTAATTTACCTGCAATAAGTGCAAGTTTTTTCACTTTTCATTCATTTTATCAACACCACTGAATACAAGTTGAAGTGACCTTCACTAAGCACAAATAGAAGTTATGAATATTTGAGTGAATATTGCCTCTGGGAGTGGAGGAAGAGAACAGTTATGAGATTGTATACAATGTTCTAAACGTGAGTATTGGTTATTGATTTTCTTAATCAAATTTTTGAGACAGTTAAATGGTTTGAAAGTTTTGAAAATAGGAAAGGCAAAGTAATTAACAATGGAAATTAAGTCCTGAATCCTAATGACAGCATGATTCTAGCCCTCACTTTATGCTTTGTTTTTCAGGCTACTGGAATAACAAACCAGCATCGGATATAAATACCCTCAATTGCTCGCATCTCTGGAAAAGCAAGATTTGAAGTATAAGGTATGCTCAGAATTCATGTATCTATTTTTAGATCTAAATAGGAAGCTCTGCACGAGTGCTAAATGTGCTAACAAAGAAATCGATCACTATAAGAACGATTTGTGTGGAAATATAGAGAGAGGGGGTTTGGAAATCATCCACCATTGAAGCCTCCATGTGGTGGACGACTTCAATGCATCCACCTCTTGTCAATTTATACACCTGATCGACTTCACCTAAGGGGCCCACAAATAATTGCAATTATTATTATCGATGATTTTTATCATATAATGATTGTATAATTATGAGTGCATAATAAAAATATTTACATAATTATATAAATCTAACAAGGAAATTGGACAGAGCAACGATGGATTGGAGCCACCTAAGAGAGAAATGGTCACGTGCATATATGACATCAATGGTTTACGCTTCGGACACATGACAACCAACCTTGCAGAGTGAATGAACAATGTATTTAAAGGAGTCCGGAGTATACCAATATGTGGTTTAGTCAAGGCAACGGTGTATAGAGTAAATAATTATTTTGAAAAAGGAGCTTACTAAGTGCATGTACAAATTGCAGAAGGTCAAGTGTTTTTAGAGACATTAACAAAGAAATTGGACAGAGTAACGATGTTTGAAGTTGTTGAGCCACACAAAGTCCAAAGCCATTAATTTGGGAGGTGTTGCAAAGTTAACTTGGCTGAAAGAAAATGTGACCGTGGAGAGTTTCAAGTAAAAAGATTTCCCTGCATGCATGCTGTTGCTGCTTGTACACTAGTAGGCATTGACCATTACAATACGTCCATCCTGTGTTTAGGTTGAAAACCATGAAAATGGCATATGATAATGAGTTTCAACCTATAGGAGATGTGACGTAGTGGCCACAAATATATTGTCCTACTCTGATACCTAATCCATCAACGGTAAGGTCGTCTTTGCTTAGGTCGCTTAAGGAATGACATGGATTGTACCACGTCTAATGAACCAAACAGATATGGGTTGTGCCGACAAATTGGTCATAATAGTTGTACTTGTCCACAAAGCTTGAATGCTAGACAATAAATTATGTATTTCACTTTTAAATAGTTTAAATATGTTATGGCGATATTATCCTGTATATAATTTTGTATGAGGTTTCAATAGCTTAAATATTATGTCCATATTTTTTCCCATTAACTCATGTAGAGACATTTTACAATGGCACACCATCAACAAGACATCATTAATCCTAGTCTAGAAGATGCCTCCCTGTTGTACTTGCAACCCCAGCATATTTCTAAAAATGTGTGGTGTGCATTTTAGTACAACATATGGACTACAGATCATAAATTACTTGCAATTGTTGCTGACTTTTCTCACTTATTCATTGTAGCTGAATAGGATTTTGCACACTAGACGTGTAATGCATACAACTCAAATGACTGCCCCACCTATTTAAATAATTGAATATCTTAAATTAGCAAGATTTCATGGTGATGTATGAGTAGGCTAATTCGATTATGATCGATGTTTGGTCTTCACACTTGTTGAAAGGTCACGCCTTGAAACTCATAACCTTCACACCACGCATGGATAGTGTACAATAACATTACATGGTGTATCCATACAATTGGGTCTTTCGTGTGGTAGACTTAATGTTATTGGTTAGATGTTTGCAAGTGACTGTCAGGTATTAGACCACCTGTAGATAGACTATGTGGCCAACGACTACTTATAAGTTGGTTGGAAGAGCACTTTCATGACCTAGATGCCGATGATGTATAGGTGTAACAATTTACTCATGCATATATCCTTAGATTGATAGGTGGAGGATACATGATGCCATATAGATCAGGAACATTCCACTACTCCACAATTTTGAGGAAGCTAGAGACTATTGTTGGGGATCGGCGGTCTTAGCTCATATGTACAGAGAGCTATGTAATGCTACTATCCCAGCCAAGGAATGGATTGGATGATGCTTGTCGTTACTGCATATGTGGGCTTGGGATCACTTCCCTATGATAGCACCATAGCTGCCTTCGTATCCAAACCCACAATTACATACATATAACAATCTCTTATCTCTGTTGGGATTCATGTATAGTAAATTCACCTAGGAAACATCTCATATGCACTTATATGACTAAAATTATACAAATTATGGTGTTACTTTTTCTAATTACAGGTGAAAAAATGTGAGACACAGCTCTCGTCTAGTTGCCCTGACTTTGATCTGATATAGAAGTTTGTTTAATAAAATGGTTGATGATGAGATCATTTGGCAGCCATAAGAATTTGTTGGAGTGCAACAATTGATTGCAGAGTATTATATCAAAAATTTGGCTTGCTTCTGTGCCTTTGATATGCTTCAATATCATAGAATGAGATAATCCAGATCGTATACTATGCTAGTTTGGTCATGAACAACCAATTCCTGCCCCACCTATTCATTTACAAAATTTCCACACAATGCAACTATGAGGTAGAACAAGCACAAATTGGGTTGATAAAAACTCAACCTTTATTCAAGCATAGAATGGCTGGTTACATGCTATTGTTAATGCTCCAATGGCACATGATCATCTTCAAAGGACGTCTCAATACATGCAATGGTACTGGTGACATGTGAGACGATGGATTCAATCAACTACTAATGATACTGGTTGCATAGTTAGTTTTTCTTTTTCTTCCCATTAATACATGCGTTTTCTTCATATCAAAAGTATTATAACCCTATATGTTATTATTTATTTTAGTGTGACATAGTAGAGGAGATATACAGGCTAATAATCAATACTCATTCGGCATGCTAGGATTATATTGATTACCAAGATAGAGTTGCTTGAGACCAAAGAAACATCCTACTTGTGCTTAAAGAGCAACGATTTAATGTTGGTCCTCAATTTGCTCCTCCAGTCCACCTAATTACATGTTACCGTTGTCGTCATCCCGTCATCAAACCCTTTCTAGTCCACCTAATTCACATCAATTTCAACTATTCACATCTTTACTTGATAATTCTGCATTATTTTCAGTTGACTACAATACTTCTATTTTTGAGCATGGTAGGCCGTCAAATTCATCATTTGCCACTCTTAGACAGTTTGTTAGTTTAAATGAATCATCGTAGTTTGATTTAAATGCATCAATTACATAGATAAATGAGATGCTTCAATCTAAAAAGATTGATGCCCAACAACAACAAGAAGAACGGCCACGACGTACGCGGACGAGAACTAGATGTGGTACATGAAGTCATTATTTATTGGGTTGTTTTATTTTATTTAGATATTTTTTATCCTAATTTTGTAATAATTATTTATATCATTATGTAAGTATTATTATTATGCACTCATAATTATACAATTATTATATGATAAAAATAATTGGTAATAATAATTGCAATTATTTGTGGGCCCCTTAGGTGAAGTCGACCAGGTGTAGAAATTGTCAAAGGGTGGATGCATTGAAGTCGTCCACCTAATGAAGTCGTCCATGTGGTGGATGATTTCCAGACCCCTATCTCTGCATTTCCACACAAATCGTTCTTGTGGTGAATGATTTGAGGGTATCACTTCAACTGTAGCATTGTAGTAATTAATTTTTTTATATAGCATTTTAGTATTTAAAATTACTGTTTATCACATTTTAATAAAAAAGCCTAAAAAATGCTGATATGAATTGTTAACAAGAATGTCTCCGGTAATAATCCGATATTTTCTTAAAAATGGAAATTTCAAATATGAAATGTCTCCGGTAATATATATTTAAACATAGGTTTTCTTATATTCATTAGGTCAATTTCTTCCATCACACTTGTTATTGGTAGTTGTTTAAATGTGCACGCTCACTTACAAATTCACACTTATAAATTTTTGCATAAGCTTTTATGTCGTCATTATACCTCTTCTAGTTAAAAGAGGTGTGGATGCTTGCGATAGAGAATGTTTCCATGTGCTAGAGCTAAAGCTCCATGCTTACTTTTCTGCTTTGAAGAGACTTTGAAATAACATGGTTGGTTTTGCTATTGATGATATCAGTATTTGCTGTACTTAACAGAATCTTCATAGTGCAGAAAAAGGTTAGTGTTTCTCTGTGATCTTCTTCTGCTTTTGATCTTTATCTTGAAGAAAAACTACTGGTGAGAATTTGTGTTTACTATTTACTTCACCTTCCATCCTTGACAATTCCCAATCCTAGCTAGGAGGGACTTTTGAAGTTGTCTCATATTGTATAAATGTTCATGTCCTCATTCATTACTTTTAGGATTATACAAAACATGGAATTATGAGAATATGTCAAGATGAATGCCCCATAATCCTTAAGCAAGCCTTTCAATAGTCCTTTGAGCGTGGGTGTATGTATGGAATCAAAAGACACTTCTCCTCTAATCAAAAGTAATACAGTCATACAGAATTTTCAACTCTACAACTTCACAACCTTCATCCTTCTCTACTTACAGTTGACTTCAAATGATCTCAAATTCTTCAAGCTTATAGTGTGGCCACGGCTTTAGGGTATTTGAATGAAAGGACAAAGGATATACAAAAACCTTGAGATAAATGAAATAACTTTCTGTTTTCTTTTCCCCTCTAATTTTCTATAGGTGTCTTTTGCCGTCATCTCCAAACTCGAACCCAAACTAGAACCAACTTGCTTTCTTCCTACCAAGCCTTGTTTGATTTTTTTATTTTTTATTTTTTTTCTCTTTTGCAATTTTTATAAATGAGTATTCGCTTGGTTTTCTCACGTTTTTACACTCAATAATTTGCATATTCCATATTCACAAGTTGATCTTTCACACATCAAACCATTCTTTACCAATTTTTTATTTCATTTATCTCAAAGTAGGGTATTCCAACATGATACTTCATTGAAAAAATGCATATTGCTCAAAATTTCTTGTTAAGTGTAACACTAAGCAACTTTTCAATCATAGGACCATTCATGTAATGCTAGACAAACAATTCATCAACTCTACGCCCCTTTTCAATCAAACTGCACTTGCTAAACATTAAATTTATTAGCAAACTTATGGTTTACATTGACAAAATGGTGGTTTATATTGGCAAACGTTTAGTTTGCATTGGTAAAATTATAGTTTACAATAGCATGTGTTTCAATTGTGCTAATAAGTTTTATATTACAAGCTAGAAAAAAGTAGGAGAACTTTTCTAACATGAAATTTCTACCATAAACTAAATTTATGATATCAAGACATTCCTAAGCATTTTTAGTTGTTGTTTCTATATGATATCAATTTCTGTGGATATTCTTGAAACTCAACAAGTTTCTATTAGACTTGGTAGAATTAAATGAATTATAAATGCATAATTTTTTTCCTTCAGGTAACAAATATATTAGTTCTTCCAGATCCTTCAATTAAACTTGTACTAGTGGATATAATATGAATGTTGACTTCTTGCATTACCAAGGAAGAAAAATGTTTATCATTTTGAAATATGGTGTGGATTGTTGCAATGAACAAGACATAAATTTTCAAGATTGATGCCAATAAGATTCATTCTTCATTAAAAAGACATAAAAGTAAATAAAAACATAATTAGGAGGAAGTGCATATGATAAAAGCAATTTTAAATATACTAAAACATAGTAATTCAAATAGACAAAGATAATTTATACTAAGAAATCAACAATGTCCAAATGGGTAATATTCATGTCTCCATACTTAGAATTTTCAATCTTATTAATATGATTTACTTCAACCTCTGACCCTTTACCATTATTTGTATGTGATTCTTGGTAAAGGTCAACCCAGTGTCTTAGTGTATGATAGGTACAAGACCTTTACCACAATGATGACATAGATAACTAGTATATTTATTATGTTTACTAGTTTCTCTTTTATTGTTTTTATCAATCTTTGCCCATTTCACGTGGGAATTTGAACCACCACAGCCATTGCCATGGCTATAGTCACGTATAAGCCCTCCATGACCACAAATATATTCATTTGTCATTCAATTCTAGGAATAGAGTTGAACTTGTTGGACGTGATCCATGATTTTTCAATCAAAGCTCATTATTTTGTTCAACCACAAGGAGACAAGAAATTAATTCAACATATTTATTGAAACCTTTCTCACCATATTGCTCCTGTAGGAGCAGATTGGATAAATGAAATGTGGAGAATATTTTCTCTAACATATCTTGATCAATAACATTCTCTCCATATAGTTATAATTGATAAGTAATTTTGAACATTACTGAGTCACATTTGTTCATATATTTAAAATATTGCAAACATAAATGCATCTAGTCATAATGAGCTTTTGAAACTATGACCCTCTACTGATGGTCATACTTTTCTTTTAAATTGTTCTAAAGAATACGTGAGTCTTTTACGATCAATGATAGCATAGAAATATTGTTCATGCAAATGATAGCATAGAAATATCGTGGAATATTTGCTCATAAAAGACCTACATGTTCTTTGGAACAATTTAAAGGAAAGGTATGACCACCAGATGATGGTCATACTCCTAAATAGATCTTTGAGCAAATATAGCTCATCCATGTTTAGAATTACTTTTCAATTATAATTATGTGGAGAGAATGTTACTGGTGAAGATATGATAGAGAAAACATTTTTCACATTTCATGCATCAAATTTGTTCCTGCAAGTAGCAATATGGTGAGAAAGGTTTCAATTTATATGCTGAATTAATTTATTGCCTCCTTGTGACCGAACAGAATAATGAACTTTAGTTGAAAAATCATAAATAACATCTAACAGGTTCAACCTTATTTCCAGGAATCAATGTAGTAATGAATGAATCTATTTGTGATTGTGGACATGGCTATAGCCACAGCCATGCGCATAGTTGCAATCGTGGTGGTTCAAATTCCCACATGAAGTGGGAAAATATTGATAAGAACCACCAGAGAATTTTAAGTATAGAGACATGGATATTACCCATTTGAATTTTGTTGATTTCTTAGTATAAATTGTCTCTATCTATTTGAACCGCTATGCTTTAGTGCATTTAACGTTACTTCTACTATGTGTATTTTTTTAATTATGTTTTTATTTATTTTCATGTATTTTTTTACTGTAGATGCAAAAGAACAAAGGAAGCGTGAAGGAGGAAAATAGGAAGGAGTTAGCTTTCTACTCAAATGCAAAGCAAGCTTGTTTTAGGTTAAGGTAAGTGCCTAGATCCATATTCCACCTTTATTTTTTTGATTTGGTGGACATTTCAAGAGTAGATGATGGCTAGGATTTGAGGGGAGGAGGGAGAGAGAATTTGTGATAAAGTTAAATGCCCATAGTGTACCATATGAAGTAACGCATATATATGTAGCGTTACATGTAGGTGAATGTCATTAGATGTACCGTATGAATTTTTGGGTGATGATTTCTAAACCTGATTTTGCTGCCAAGAGGAGTTTTATTGTTTCCCTTTCATGAAAATCACATAGAAATTTTCAGATGTTGAGTTAGATAGGTTCCAAGATTGTTATTTGATTATATGATGTTGGTTTTACATTGAAGCTAAAATTTAAAAGTGAAAACTGATGCAATCCATTGTCTGATTTTGCTGCCAAGATTGTTATTTGATTATATGATGTTGAAGCTAAAATTTAAAAGTGAAAATGGATGTAATCCTTTGTTTGATGCTTCACAACGTTAAACTGATGTAATCCATTGTCTGATTTTGCTGCCAAGATTGTTATTTGATTATGTGATGTTGAAGCTAAAATTTAAAAGTGAAAATGGATGTAATCCTTTGTTTGATGCTTCACAACGTTAAATAAGTAATTTAAATTATTAAAGTATTGATAAGTCACATTATTATGTGATTACTTGTAGTGTTTTCATGGTAACATACGCCTTTGTAGCATTTATTAGGATAATTTGTGCATTGGGGCATTTTGGTCATTTTGTGTGAAAAATAGTCTAAAATATTAAAAATGGCAGAATTAATTAATAAATAGAAAAGGGATTTTTTGAAATTTATTTGTGTTTCCGGAGCCTAGGTGTAAAAGGACTTAAATTGGAGGAGAAAGTGCAAAAGGACTTGGATTCAAATAATAAAATTTTTGGATGGCATCAGGCAAAGTAGCGCTGGAAATCAGGGCCGGCCCTGTAGAGCCCGACATAAGAAAAATCCCTGTTTTTAAAGCCTGACCCTACAGCATCAGGGCTAGGGCCGAACCTCAGGGTTAAAAGCATTTTACACA
>JBAGKO010222535.1:0-12432 GCA_037177275.1 Acacia concinna
GTAAGTTTTTACTCCTCATGCACAAGTGTAATTGTTATATTGACCAGACAAATTAATTGGTTTGCAAGAAAACAAAGAAACTTTAACAAGTTCGATTTGAAGTGTTTAAATCCTCGTGAACAAGTAGAATTATCATATGAACAACAAAAATTAATTGGTAAACAAGAAATCATGGGAACTTGATTATCCATTTATAACAATATACAGAAAATTTCATGCTATGCAAATGTACCTTATGAAATAACAATATTGCTGTGAATTTTGAAAATCCAGATGTGTTTCACCTTATGCACCATTATGAAATCAATCATTCCTTTCATGCCCATTTCACCAGATTGTGTACCAATTGCAAACTACAGGTGTTTACCACTTTAGATGAAGAAGACAAGACTTCTTTAAAGGAAGTTCAAACCTTACGTCAACCTTGATGTGATTTCTACTACTTGCATGCATCAACAATATCGAGACTCCAGTTGCCACAATCACCGATTATGGACTGTTGGCAAAACTCATATTGAAATAGAGATATGACATAGTAAATGATTTGAGATTATTGATTAATCATTACCAACTTCTCAAGAAGAAAACCTAAGGTAGACACTCTGGTTATGATGTAGTTGCTACTCAAATGCTCTCTCTTTCCATCTATCGCATTTTTCATCCTCTTTCTAGTAGCGTCATTTGTGTCTTTTACCCTAACAAATTAATTTCACTTTAGGGCCATGGGACTGCAGTGATGTTTCATATTCTTTTGGGTGCAAATTCAAATTGATTCTCTTCAAATGTCCTTAAATGCTATTCTCACTTTTTTTAATTTTCTAGGCAGAGAATCTTCTGCTAGAACGAGGAGAAATATTTAGCTTTACCTTATTAGCCTTTCTTTGTAGTATGAAATAGTTGTTAGTTAAATTACTAATTACAATCCAATTTTCATTTGGAGTACTTGCCCATTGAAGGTTTATTTGCATTTAATAAGGCAACTGTGGAGTTACTTGGAGTGGACAACCCTATAATCAAACAACAAAGAGTATGCAAATGAGTTAGAAAACATAAATGTCTAAATGATACTTACATTTATTGGGAATAATTTATAAGTAACAGATAATTCATGAATAACAATATGGTCTCTTGTAAGTAATGGCAAGAGTTTTTTCAATGATGCTAGAGTTCTATGGTCTGAGTATTGATATTATGATCCCAAGACTGTTGTTTGGGTTTTGAGGGGATGATAGAAGATATTAAGGTAATGTAATGATGCAGATTATGCTTTGTATGAACTAATAAGAGTTTTGTTGGTAAAAAAAACTAATAGTAGTTTTATTAAGCTATCTCAGATGGGAAATTGATGATTAGGGAAATTTAATTTAATCCTTCTCTCTCTCTCTCTCTCAAAAATGATATTAAGTTTACCTCATGATGCATAGTTCACTTTATATTCTTAGAACAGTTTTTGTTAAATTATCTTGGCTGAGAAATTGTTTCATTGATGGTTTATGGAATTACCCTTTTCTCTTTAGTTTAATCTTGGGTCTTAACAATTTTTACTGTGGTGTATATAGTTTGCATTCTTGAAGGACCCCTCTATTATTAACTCCCTTCATTTTACCCTTACAATTTCCTTCCATAGTTTTGAAACCTTAAACTGTGAATCTTTATAATACTTTTGTGCTATATTATGTTTTTGCTGCATTTTAATTTTGAGTGTGCCATCCTAGATTTATAATACATTTGTTTTACTTGTGTCTGATAAGAGTGATAATATGACAGATGAGTGGTATGTATATATGACAAAGGTTGGAAGGATTTCCTTAGCGTTATTGCATTTGGCCAAATGTGAATACCTTGCAGATGCTATTATTGATTCCTTACACAATGGCAGTTGAAACTTGGTAAAGTTTGCCCAAGAGCCTTACTTCAAATGTTTTTTTTCTTCCCTTTGACGAGTAACACATCTAGCCATTTGTTTTAGGCATACATGAAAATAATACAAATTTGTATTGCCATAAATGGCATACATTGGCAGAGTACCTAAAAGTTCTGTTGGAAATTTTGTAACCTTAGAATTGAAGCAAGTTGAATCAAAATTATTTGTGCATGATGATCTATTAAAAGAAGTCATAATGATATATATATATATAAATTGTAGAGGGACATCTTTTTTTAATTGGAAAATCTTCCATTATTTGTTATTTATATTGAATGAGAGCAGGGAATAGTACTCTAATAATAGTCAACTTTGTATGAATGTGTATTATGTTGTCATGTTTGTTTGTTTAATGTAAGAATTGCCTTTAGTAAAAAATGTTATTAATCATTTTGACATTTGTAGAAATGGATGGTTAGTTTTTGCAATATTCGATACAAGTTCTATTAGTAAGTCATTGAATATTTAATAGCTTTTCAAGGTAAAAATCACCTTGAATTTCCCTAATTTTTAAAATTTATTTGAGTGTAAATTTATTTGTATGTTTTGTTTTTACACCTATGATACTATAAAGTTAAATTGTATTAAGGTGTGATTTCTATTTCAATATTTTTTACTATTCTAAACTTAATCTTAATGTTAATTCCATATTTTATAAAAATACTACATTATAATGTAACCACACTAAAAGCTACTTCTTATGTTCTTACATTTCAAATTATTTGATCTTATCTTGATTATTTTTTTTAATCTTGAACTGTGATTATAGCCTTTGTTTATGTAGGAAGAAGAAGTAATATTTTTTGGAAGGAAAAGTGTTTAATTGTTGTGTATGAAATTTTGTTTCAAGTAAAAAATTAAAGGATTGTATACCATTTATTTAATTATTAGTATGTTTGTTTTCGTATCACTTTTGTATGTAGCATACATGTATGTTGTATTTGGATGGAGAAAAAATAGGAGGGGAAAGAAAAATAGGGAGGAAAAGAGTGAGAAAAAGAGGTTTTCTCTTGTTTGGATAGGAGATAATATATGAAAGGAAAGAAAAGTTGGAAAGAAAATTGAGTGGACCCCACGGCCTATTTTCCTTCCAAAATTTCTTTGCATAAGTGGTGAGATTTTGGGAAGAAATTTTATTTCCTTGGTTGCCCCCTGCCATTCTCACGTGCGAAGGTCATCATAACCTCATAAGTTTTGCGCGCTTGATGCCATCACTGTGGACGCTGCTGCCTCTACCACACAGATGTTGTTGCCTCTGCCACTGCTGTGAATGCCACCACCACCCTCAGGTGTCTTACTCTTCTCAGTTTTTATGTGCCCTAATTTAAACTTAATTGTGCATTCCGTTCTCTAGATAATCTGTGAGATGCCTCTAAATTCTAAACTTGAATCACAAATTGTTCACACCAAATAGACCCTAGCCATGGAGGAATCACAATAATTGTTATGTTTTTCTGTTCTTTCTCCTTCTTTGTTGTTATATCTAGGATATCCATTTCGTAAATCTTAATTATCTTCAATAGGAGAAGAAATAAACTTTGATCATGTATGATGTCCAGTAACAAAATGGGGCTCATTACTCAATGCGTTTTTTATAAGAGATTATGTGTTTAAATTATATATTACTACATGACATAATAGTGGAAATATCAGCGTACATCTTGAGAGTTAAGAGTATTAGTAACAAATAGGCAAATTAGTCTCTCATCATTTTCTGAGGGCCTATCTTCCCCTGCCTCGTGAACCATAGGTGGAGGAAGCATCCTAATCCCACCATTTTGATACTTCACACGTTCATCATTGCCCCTGCCATAGTATTACGCAGAGTGCTCTAGTCACTGTTTAAGCTACTTCCTACAACATGAAGTGGACTTCGATAAGTGGGATAGATCTGACTTCAGCTCACAAGTTCTTTTAAGTTGATTCATTATTCTCTTCGATAAAAAATCTTATATCTCTCTCTCCCCATTCATATATGCTTATACCAGTTAGAAGAATCAAAAAGCGATGAAGCAATTAGATTACCATGTGTGAACTTACCATGAGTGAGATTATTAATTATAATCAAGTTAAAGCTAAATCCTAGAGATTTCCATTAATTTTTCTATTCTCCATTTGGAATGATAAGAATTAAGAAAAGATAAAATTTTACCGTAAAGATTATTTCCATAAGTTCTTAAATTGTCTAGCTTCTTGAATCTGCAAAAAAAAAGGATCAGTGATTGATCAGGCCGAGATTATCGCCTTTTCGGTCTGTTAAGATGTGATTGCACCAAATAATGTAGTATAGGGCACAATCAATCGTTCTTCTTGAGGAGCGCTTATTGGAAAATCCTAGGAATTAGCTTTCAAAAGAAACATGATGGATTGGGTAAAGAAAATAGGGGGTTCTCAAAAGTTTTAATGGTGCAATGGAACAATGCAAGTAAAAATAAATCTTTTTGGTATTTTAGATTATGCAAGGTTGCTTTGGATTAAAAGAAATTATTATGAAGCAATCTCTTGATGATGAACACTGGGCTATCCTTGCTCTCTAAAGATAATTGGAGTTTTGAAATCTCTAAGTTTCAAGAAAAACCCCAAGCAATCACTTAGGTCCAATGTTTTAATTAATAGAAAACGTCACTTTTATCAAAGTTAATTTAACATTAATTAAACCATTGTTAAAATCCTCTTAGAGTTTATGTGAATAAATGATGAAATATTCTCAGAATGTCGATCAACAGCCTGAGGATGATGCGTGTATAGAAAACTCATCACAATCATGGTAAACCAACTAAACACAAAGTCTCAAAATTGTATAAAATTATCCAATAATTTCAATCACCAATCCACATGCACAACACGATCTAAACTCATGAATTACAATCATAATACAATTCTCACATCAATGCAAAACCTCCTAAACCTAGGAAACTCCACAATAAGTGAAAAAGAAGAAATCTAGATTGGAACACTACTCCTCTGGTTGATACTTGGAGCTCAAGCCTTGTCTCCATCACTGAGAGGCAAAGGGTTTTAGCCTCTCATGTCTTCAAATCTCGTGCAATCGCAGTTGATACTTGGAGCTCAAGACTTGTTTTCCATCCTTGCTCCATCTTGGGTTCCAAATTCTCCTCTGATTGCTTGAAAAATCACCACAAAAGGCTTTGCCAAGATTAGTTAAGCTATCATACATAAGGAGAGAAAATAAACCCGTTTTACCCTTAAAACAACATAATGCAATGCGTAATTCATGTAACCCAAAAATTCTAAGTGCAATGTATAATGAGGGTAAAAGTGTTGCAATTTATTGGAAAATACTCAAGAAAACCATGTAAGTATAACGTGACATCACTCCCCCACACTTGAACCTTTGTACTTCTGAACAAAGACTTGAATTATCCCAAAGAAAATACAAGCACAATTAAGGAAACTAGCATATTCAAAATAGATCTTAAGAGCTCTACAATAAACACCCCTTAGGAAAGACAAGAATGATAACATGAATAATGCTAGTGAACAATCATAAGGTATAATTGACTCTAGACATATGAACAATAGAGATTTACTCATGGTTGAAGGTGTTTAAGCTCACTCTCATCTCCTCATTGGGGTTCTTTTCACTCAAAATTCAAGCAGCAAACATCCTACCATAAGCTTGTTATGAATCTAAGATCTCCACTACTGTTGGTATTCATGTCAAGAATCAACAGGGCTTTAATGGGTTGTAATGATAGAATTTGGCCACATGGAGTGAATGAAGGATGTGACAAGAGACGTTACATGCAAAACAATTCACAAATATCTAAAGTAACTCTTCTTCATTTAGTATTAAGTTGTGCTTTATACTAGTATAATCACTACTCCCAAGACTTTTGAATGTATGCCTTATTTTCCCTCTTTTTCTAATCTTGAGCCGTTGTAGGTCTCCTTTTGACATGACCCTGCACATGGGTGATGCAGCACCGGTTACTCAGTTACTACAACAAGCAACTCAAGAGGCTTTTAGTCCAACTCATAACTCAACTTTAACTCAACCATTTTATGTGAGTGCCAACATTAGTGATGAAGTGCCGCCAGTTACTAAGTAGAGTCTTAGAGATGTCAGGGGAGTTGTTGTTATTTCTATTCATTCTCTCTACTTTTTTCATATCAACATACATGGAATTCCATGATAGTAGCACTCTTCAACGATGTTTTAAAGTACACAAATGACAGGAGATACTATGGAATTTGAAAACAACATGTGCATACTTAGTTTCTTGCCACGATGTTTAATGAAAGAAAGTGCAGGATCAAAGGGCTAAAGAACAGGTGAATGTGATTTGCTTGTATTTGGGTAAGAAGGGTATGAAAATGAATGACTCTATCATATTCAAAACCACAAACACTCATGTAATTTTGACCAAGAGTTAAAACAAGTTCTAGAGAATGAAAACCACTTAATATACACTCAATTTTAAGAGATTAAGGTTCAAACGTATCTTTCCAACAAGGGTTTCACATATCAAATGCTCATACACCAAGTTTCAATTAACAAGAATTGGTAAACAAATATTAGGTCACTTATCATAAAAGTCAACCACAGGGTGAAGATTGAAAAGATTAAAAGAATCACTCAAGAATATATTGAAATCCCTAAAGTACTCATAGCTAGGGGGTCCATCTCAAAGTCCAGAATTCCAAAACTCAAGAATGGCATGATTTCCATTGATCAGGCTCAAAACGAATGTGCATAGGTAGCTTAAAACAAGTTCCTTCCAATCAGCATTGTCCATGGCAAATAGAAGGAAAAATGCATGAGAAGGGTGCCAAGTCGTGACTAGGAATCAATGAAGTCGCGACTTGGTTTGGCATAGACATCCTAGTGTGAGCAAGGGTTGAGGTTACGACTAGGAATCAGTGAAGTCGCGACGTCACTTGATAGAAGCTTTTCCTACTTCAAAATGCAACTCAATTCGCGACTAGAAGGCAGGGAAGTTAGGACTTGAGTTCATAGAAACCACATTGCACATGTTTTCACAAAATTTTGACAATTCTTCTCCAGTCAATTTTAACACATGAGAAGATCAGCTAATGTATAGTAATTCATCATCCAAAATTAGTTCAATACTAAAAGAATGATGATGAAAGATTGGATTTTTGAAATTTTTTTGCTAAAATTATTGCAACTTCACAAAAATGAGCCCCAAAATGAATAATCCCTCCCCACATTTAAACCAGACATTGTCCTTATTGTTAAGGGTAAGAGAAAATGAACTACAATAACATTGCTGGGTAAGTGCTACGCTAGAAATTCTGCTTGAATCCCTCAGGTAGAGCAATTCCTTGGGCCTTTACTAGCTGCATCAGCAAAGGATCCACAAATCTCTGTCGTCTGAGTTAGTTGCCATGTAAGTGGCCCTGAACTCCTCGAACTCATCGCTCAGGTCGCCCACATTCGGGTCAGGGAATCCAGCTGCTCACTTAAGGAAGAGAGGGTGATACTAGAGCCATCCGCAGCTGCCTCCTCCTTTTGGTCTTCCTTTAACAGTGCTTCCTCTACCTGCCTCTTACTCCTCTTTCTAGTGCGATTTTGCCCTGAGCTGTAGCATCTAAAGGTGACTGGGTCCAAATAGATGTCAGAAGGCCGAGATGGCACCTGATGGACCTTGTATAGGTCAGTGATCAAATGTGGGTATACCAACTTGGTTTTGACATTTCAGAGGTAATGCTGGACCTGGTCCATGATAATCCCAGCAATGTCTACCGTTTGCCCAGTCATTAGTAAATAAAGCAAGGCTGCACCATCTTCAAACACATCACAGATATGAGACTTTGCCATGACATTGTATGTCGTAAAGTTTAGCCAGATGCGAGCCTCATCAGTCATGTTCTTCCTCTCAAAGCTATTCCTCCCACTGGCTTGGATAGTCCACCCAGATCCCTCAATACTAATGACCTTAAATACTTCACTCTAAGGGACCCGGTTACAGTTCAGCTGCCACTCTTTGAACTTGCAGCTGTAAACCTCAGGGAGCTTATAGAATGACTCAATGTTCCCACGGGTGAGAAACATCTGCCTTCCCCTGTAAGTGATGCTCATCTACTCGTCCATGGCATAACATGTGCAAAATTCTCAGACTAGGGTTAGGGGTCTCTCTTCTTTATAAGTTCCCCATACCCTTGGGCCATCACCAGCTGGTAGAAATCACAATCATTGGACTTAGGGAATAACTGCTCTTAGACTGCTGTATTATTCTTGAACATCTTCTCTACTGCAACCCTTGTCATTTTTGACTTATCACGAAGCTTCTCGGAGGCAGTAGGTTGGTAGTTCTTTGTTTGAGGCATCGAGGAATAGGCTAGAGCATAATATAAAGAATGAGAGGCTAAAACATAACCAAGGCTAAGCCTAAGATATGCAAATGAAGGCCTAGTTACTCCCCTATACCCCCTTTTAAAAGTCAATAGAAATCAGGAGTTTGAAATCCAGATGAAAGGCCCTTACAGTGAATCCATTTAGGTGAAAAGCAATTGAAGTCGCGACCTAAAAGCAGTGAGGTCTCGACTTGGAATCACAGAAGGGTCTTTGTTCAAAAACTATGGCTCAGGTCGTGACTTCAAGACAGTGAGGTCATGACTTGAGCCCATAAATTTAGAAACCAAAAGTTGAAAACTTTGAACCCAAACTCGAGATTTTCTCTAAAAAATTGACCTAGACCAGTTCAAAAATGCAATTTGAGTGTAAAACATTTGACCCACTCCTAAATAACCCTAAATCTATGATCCTAAACCCTAAAATCTAACTAAAAACTAAGAAAACGAAGGAATCTAAAGAGATCAAGAGGGAAAGGGAAAGAAAAACAGAGCAAATCTTGAATGGAGAGAGTGGGTGCAAATGCTAGGGTTTCCTTTTGCTGCAGGAGAGAAATCCTAGGGTTTCTGGCACGAAATCAAGGAGAGAAAAGCTTCCAAGCCAAATACGAAAGAAGGAGATTGAATTTGGGAGAGTAATGAGAGCAAAGGTTTCAGAGAGTAAGAAAGTAAACTCGAGACAAAGCAGTTTTTTGTGAGAGGAATTGTGAGGGAAAATTGACATAAAATGGAAAACTTGTAATTTTGCGAAAGAGGAACTAATCACAGACAAGCTAGGTTGCAACCTGAAAACAGTGAGGTCGCGACTTGGTCAGGCAGTAGGGGATTTTAGAGAAACAGGGCTCTAAGTCGTGACTTGAAAGCAGGAGGTTGCAACTTTAGCAGGCAGAGAGCTTCTGCTTACAATCATTTCCCAAGTCGCGACTCTGGGACACTGGAGTCGTAACTTCACCAGACAGAGATGAGCTTCTGTCAAAATTATAGATCAAGTCATGACCTGGAGTCAATGAGGTCGTGACTTGAGAAGACAGAAGTTCAATCTCAAACACTTAGCTTACCAAAATAACTAATTTAATGACCCAAAGTAGCAATCCACCGTTATAGCATCATCAATTGAATTCAAAACTTAAAAAGAAATGATGGAAGATTGGAAACAACTTGAAAAATTTTCAAGGATATTGGCAAGAGCAAATTGAAATAAATACCCTGTGAGCACATTCAATTATCATAAACCCCTTTAAATCCCTCCCCCACACTTAAAGGCAATGTCTACATTGCAGTATTCATTCTAATGACAAGCACAAAGCTCCTAGCAACATCCTTCTAGAGGAAGGAAGAAGAGCTAAATACATAAATGCCATGAAGTGCGAGGTGGCAGGAAAGACAAGATCACAATCATGCACAATTTATCCAAACAAACAGAAAATAAGAAAAAATAAGAGCTACTTCTACTGGGAATGTCCTTGTCACAATCTCAACCATCACAACAATGGAATGTAGAGGTAAAGTTCAGCAGATGAAAGATAGAAGAGAAAGGAAAGGGACAACTTGGCCTTATGGTGGTGGAGCAGGCTCTTCATAGAGCTTCAGGAGGTGACTATTGCATTGGAAAATCTTGCCCATGGACTCCTCTTGCAGCTCTATCATCCCAAAGTTGTGCACTTTGATGACCATGTAGGGTCCATCCCAACTTGTTTTGAATTTCCCCTTCTTGAATTTGAATCAAGCTTGGTATCTCAAGATCTTGTCACCTACTTGGAATTGCTTTTTTAGAATGTTAGCATCATGGATAGCCTTAGTCTTCTGCTTGTAAATGTCTGAATTGTTGTAGGCATCCAACTGCATCTCTTCGAGTTCTTGAAGTTGAAGAAGTCGGTTCAAGCCATCTTCCTCAAGGTCAGAATTGCAACTTTTGACTGCCCAATAGGAACGATGCTCTAGCTCTACTGGGGTGTGACATGACTTCCCATAGATTATTCGGTACAGAGACATCCCTATTGGTGTCTTGTAAGCAGTATGGTAGGCCCATAAAGCATCATCTAATAGCAAACTCCAGTCTCAATTAAAGGGCTTACAATTTGCTCTAAGTTTTGCTTGATTTCGCTATTTGACACTTCAGCTAGGCCACTTGTCTGAGGATGGTAAGGTGTAGAAACTCTGTGGGACACCCCATATTTACCAAACGCGTTAGTGAGCAACTTGTTGTAAAAATGAGTTCCTTGGTCACTAATTAGCAACGAGATACACCAAATCGACTAGAGATGGTAGACTTTAGGAATTTGGAGACTGTAGGCACGTCATCCTTATGTGTAGGGATTGCCTCTACCCACTAGGAAAGATAGTCCAAAGCTAAAAGGATGTAGGTATACCCATGAGATGGCAGAAAAGGCCCCATAAAGTTGAATCCCTAAGCATCAAAGATTTCACAGAAGAGGATTAGGTGTTGGGGCATCTTATTTCTTTTACTCACCCCCAAAGTGTTAGCATTTATCACATGCCTTACAATAGGTGAATGTATCTCCAAATAGGGTGGGCCAATAAAATCCGGCATCTAACACCTTCCTAGTCGTCTTTCTAGCACAAAGTGTCTCCTACATAAGGTATCATGACAGGCTTTAAGGATTTGTTGAGCTTCCACTTCAGGAACACACCGCTTTATCACTTGATCAACACATAACCTCCATAGATTGGGTGGATCCCAGATGTAGTAGGAAGCTTCACTTTGAAGCTTTTGAGTTTGAAAAGTGGACAAGTGAGAAGGGATTAAACCTGTGAAAAGAAAATTTACTAGATGGGCAAACCATGGCTGAGAAACAGATAAAGCACACAGAGATTGATCAGGAAATGAATCACAAAGAAAATTTGTATCTAATACTTCTCGTGTCTCAAGTGGAAGTCTACTCAAGTGGTTAGCTATATGGTTGACGTTGCCAGCTGATTTAACCTTGTCATAGAGGCTAATCAAAGTTCTAGGACACTAAATATATGCAATATAGTAATGCACCCTAGCTCGATTTCTATTGAAGAGCTAAGTAGTCCTTGAATTTCTTTTGCAAATGTGCTTCACAAATTATGAGAATGAGTTTGATTGGTGAAATCACTATCCTATCTTTTCCTTTTATTTTTGTGAATTTGTTTTTGTATTTAAAAGACAAGAGCAAATGAAAGAAAATAGATTGTGTGAGAATGGAACTAAGAATTCTGATAAGGATGCAATCAATTAACAATATCTTCCCTAAGATTTTTACCTAGCCATCCTTGTCTATCCTTTTACTTGAGTAAATCGAATTAGATGTATCTGATTCCAATTCTAGAGATGAATGGATGAAATACACTTAGAGCTCCTAGATGAATATTGAACAATACTCATTGCAATTCTATCAATACAATCACATATTCGATTTGAACAAATCCAACATGAAATATGTATCTACTCTTAATTAGTAAGCCTAAAACCTAAATGCACCATAATCTATCATACTCTTGACTTCACAAATGTGAATGAATTCAAATCAGTAGAACAAAGAAGATTAAAATTAGGATTGCAGATTCTGAACAAAAACAACATTAATCCTAATCTAAATCAGTTGGATTTACTCCCTTGAATGTCAAAGACTTAGGCATTGGCTCATCTCTCAGGGAAGGAAACAAATCTAGCTGCTGCTCATCATTCTGGAATAAGCTCGACGACGTTGAACATGTAGATCAGTCATTACTTCACTCACGAGGAAAGAGCCTATGAGATCGCGATGTGTCTTCTCCCTCTAGCTCGCCTAATCTCTTCGGCACTCTCACCATGAATGATGAATGAATGAGAAGAAATTCCAGAAGGTGCGAATCCAATCAATCTCTCCGTGTGTTCCGAAGTGCATATGCGTGAATGAATTGAACTCAATCTCTTGAAAGCACTCTCTCATGTATTCCAGCTGTATTCACCTCCTTCGGTCCATGTTCCCTTCAACTAACTTGCCACGTCATCATGCTTTGACTTTCTTTGACTGCCATGTAAGCTTTTACTTTGACTTTTCTATGAGCTCACTTTTGCCATGTAAGCTTGTTACTTGAATTTAAGAAAATTTCTTAGAAGTATCATGTAACATCCCAATTTTCTGGGTAAATTCTTCAAGTTATAATAAGATAAAATCTTATTATTTTATGTGAAATTTTTG
>JBAGKO010222555.1:0-12431 GCA_037177275.1 Acacia concinna
CTCTCATAACAATACTCAAGAGATATAATCATTATAAATCATCACATTCCATTATCAATTCACAAACTATCAAGAGAATTTTCAATCTTTTTGTACATGATTTCACCCCTTTATTTCCTCTAGAATAACCTCACATGAACTCTATATCGGCCATCTCCTCTCATAACAATACTCAAGAGATATAATCATTATAAATCATCACATTCCATTATCAATTCACAAACTATCAAGAGAGTTTTCAATATCATAAATCAACATTAAATTTATATAATATGATATTATTATCCATTGCTAAAAAAAATAAGTCCTACAAGACAATTTCAACAATAAGATAACTCCATAGCACATATCACAATTCAATTGCAAATTTATATTGTGTGTGTGTGTGTGTGTGTATTTAAAACTACTCACAAGCATGCACAATAAGAGGAAAGTGGTTATTTCTTACTAAAGCAAAATAACCACAAGAATCCAAGTTCCAAGCTTAACCATAAGTCACAAATCAATCTATCACAATCAATTACTACACACTATTAACTCTTTAAATTATTAAAATAATCAACTCAATTGACTTAATTCAATTAAAAAAATTAACTAAAAATTCTACTTTCATATTAAAAACCCCAATTTAACATTTTAACATTCATTCATATACTTTTCCTAACTTAAACAACTCACTTAGGACATTAAGCACAATCAATTTCATTCAATTGTACAAAATTACTAATATAAGAGTTATGACCTCCAGTATAAAATTGTCAAATTACAAATCTTCACTTTATCCATCAATTTAAACTAATTAAAACTTCACTAATAATTCCAATAACTCAAGTAAACTATTTAACCCAAAATTAATAGATAGAAATATCTTGTATGAAATTATTTAGGATATGTTTTTATACAAAAAATAAGATAAAATTCTACAAAAACCGGTGAATTAAAAACCAGACTGGATCGGCCGGTTCAGACCGGAAACCGATGAATCGATCTGGTAACCGGTCCGGTTTGGTGCAATTTGTAGAACTGAACCGGACCGGTCAACTCGGAGTGACCTGATGGTGAACCGGACCAGTCAACTCGGGGTGACCCGATGGTGAACCAGACCGGTCCTGTAACTAAACTGGTTTTGAACCATTTTCTTAAAAAAATAAATAAATGTCCCTTATAATTTCATACTAATAAGCCTAAAATCTTAACTTTATAACTGGTTTAGCTCCGGTTTAGTGATCCGGTCTAACCCACTAACCCTTAACCCAGTACCTTAACCGGTTCAGTAACCGGTCTGATTTTTAATACCTTGCAAAAACCAAATAGAAAAACTAAACTGAATAAAACTAGCCATTAACATTCATCTACAATACTATGGACATTTACTGACAAAACTCAAAATTTATTCAAAACCCTAACCCCAAACTATTATAATCTATATAAATTACTATCACAAGAAAGAGTAAAATACATAACATAACTTTCATGAAGGAAGTTTTATGAAAAGAAGAGGTTTATAGTACCTTGTTAATCCTCAAATTGAATCCTAACCTAAATATTCAGAATTGAGGCACTGACTCTGGCGTTGTTACTGTTTGCGGCAATTGTCTATTCTAAATTCAATAAGTGAAGGATAAGGTATATATGTATAACCCCGTGCCCTCCTTTTTTTTTTTAAAAAAAAAAAAAGTTTTAAACCAAACTGCGTTCTCTTATTTATATATATATATATATATATATATATATATATCTTTCTTATCTCTTAATAACTCTTTTTTTTTACATGTCTAGTTATATATATATATATCATATAAAATCCTTTCCTTCATTTTTTTATATTTTCTTTTCCTTTTTATTTTAAGTTCCTCTTTTATTTTCATTATTATTATTATTTCATATCTTCCTTACTTTTATAAATTTTATTTTAAACAAATCCTTTTGTTATAAATAATTGTCCCTTAATTTTACTTAAACCCTAAAATAAAATTTAAGATGTTACATACATGATAGATCTAGACGAAGATCATGTGTATCGATCTACTAAGGACCTAGAAGAAGGGTTAGGTGATAGTAGGGAAGAATTTGTACGTGCTAACCCTAGAGGCAGTGTGGGAGTAAGTAGTGATTTACAAGGGTTCAACTTGGGCACAAACACTTCTCCTATTGTGCCGAGTGGTTCTGGAAGCATCAAGAAGATAAAAGAGGTTCAGGGGTCCTTAAATCGAAAAAGAAGAAAGGCTTGACGAGTCTTGCAGATGCTGTAAGTAATATGGCATATGTATCTAAGAAAAAGGTGGATGCCCTTAACTAGATATCCAATGATAATGCATAGATTCAGGAGGTTGTCGGTGAAATGATTACAATATCGGAACTTAAGAAAGACGTTGACTTTCGCCTCCACTGTTGTAACATGATAATGTAACCACTACCTCAGTTGATTTACTTAGCATTAAGGACAAATTGAGAAGCCTTGTTAGACTGATTGCAGAAACATGCTTACGGGTCACCACATCTTAGGAACTGCCCCATAAATGAACGATATATGCTTTATATGTTTCATTACTGAACTATGATGTGTTTTATTCTCGAAATATGTTGTGTTTCATTCTCGAACTATATGTTATGTTTTATTGTTGAACTATGTTGTATGACACTTATGGATATTATCATATTTCCATATCTAATGATGTCATCACGTACATTCTATTTTCATAATTTAATATAATGTAATATGATATTGTCCGTCACAAAGATTGCTTAGCCAATGGTGAGCTCAAGAAAACAAAGGAAGGCATTGGCAATTTCCCTCATATGTGAAGACTTGGAATAGGATGAACTAGTTAGTCGAGTGGTGGCTAAATACGTCCAGCCTTATATAAACAAATAGTCACGCAGGACTAGTCAGCAAACAAGTGCAATGTGTGTGGCGGAGGTTTTGTAAGGAAATGATGTGGGATGTCATGCAAATTTTCAAGTGGAAAAACATGTCTTCCACATCTTATGCACTAAATTAGTTGAACATGGGCTACGGGGGACGAGAGAGATTTCAGTTGAACAAATGGTTGCCATGTTCCTGTATACTGTTGGACATACACAAGGAAATATGATACTACAAGAAAGGTTTCAACATTTAGGAGAAATTGTCAGTAGGGATTTCCATTGCGTGTTAGAAGCTTGTTTCAATCTAGCCAAGGAATATATCAAACCAATTGATCCAAAGTTTCATCATTATCACCCAAAAACAGAAATTAATCAATGATATTACTCTTATTTTCAGGATGCCATAGGAACAATTGATGGAACTCATATTCGGTGTGTGGTTAGTGATAGTGAGTAGCCTAGATTTATTGGTTGCAAAGGATATTCCACACATAATATCATAGTTGTGTGTGATTGGGATATGTGCTTTACTTTTGTGTTGGTGGGATAGAAAGGTATTGCACATGATGCTCGTGTGTTTAACACTGCTCTATCAACTCCAAATTTGAATTTCCCTCATTCACCCCCATGTTAGACTTTAAAACCATACATTTAATAATTATTATTCTCCTGTCATAAAAGTTATTAAATTCATGTTATGATCAAAATTCGTTTATTTTTGTGGGGAAGTATTATTTGGTCAATTCAAGTAACCCAACACTAGTTAGGTATCTTAGTCCGTATAGATTTGAACATCATCACCTTTCAAGCCTCAAATGAGAACAAGGATTTGCAAATCATAAAGAGATTTTTAATTATTATCATTCAAGTTTGAGGTGCACTATAGAACGGATGTTTGGATAATGGAAGAGTACGTTTCAAATATTGGATTGCATGCGCTCATACAACTTTGAAACACAAGTCAAAATAGTTTGTGCAACGATGGCTGTATATAATCTTATCTGGCAAACTTCTCAGACTGATGTGAAGTTCAGAGAAGGAGAACTAACAAATATCACTCTTGAAAACAATGATCATCAATTTCATAGAACATCTTCATCAAATAGAAATTCAACACAAATGAATTGTATTCATAACACAATTAGAGACCAACTTGTTAGAGCCTTATCATCCAATTAAAAATGAACAATTAATTGTGTATTTGATTGTTTAATTTTTAGTTTTTTTAAAATTAATTGTGATAATGTTGAAACAATGATATCACTCAAAATATTACATAACTATCAAATTTCAAATACATCACAAAGGTTTTTTTTAATATTAAACTCTCTAAAAAGAATCCATCATAAATTACTTTTCCACTGATAATCTAAATAGACTTCGGTTTGAAAAAAAGGTACTTCTGTCACCCCAACCAAACACAAATAACTTATGATAAGTAACTTTTTTCCTAAAGTTGTTTCTCATACTTTACTTATCAACAAAAGTTAATTTTGTCACCCCATCCAAATGGCCTCTAAATCATTATAGTTTTGTCTTGACTATTATCTAAGTTAAGTTTGATAGTTAGTTAACTAATTTTTTAGACAAAAATAGCATACTTTTTTCTCTCCAACTTTACTTTCTTCTTTGAAACATCGTGTGCCACTTTCACAAAGTCTTTGTCCTCAAATGTTTTTTTGCCCTTACAGTTATTCCAAAATCCATGAAAATTATCTTTAAAAGGTACAAGGTAGATAGGTCTTCCTTCTATCACTCATGGATTTGCTTACGAGGCCTCTCTTCACGTCATTTTCTTTTTTTTTTGAGAAGCAACATACTGCCATACTGGCAACAATTTTTTCTTGCTAAAATGGCTTAGTACAATTTTGAGCCGATCATCAATCCTAAATTCTCCACAAACACTGAAGCGATGGGTTGAAAATCTTATGCCTTTTCTCATAAATTTCTTTTACTTCACAGTTTAAAGATTTTGATGAATCCCACTATTGTCCATCAAAACTTCATCTCCTGCTTGAAGTCTTTTGCCTTCCTTTTTGTTCATGTGCCCTTACCCATTGTTTGACTTTTTTCTTCTCGCAACAATTATCCTTGTTTATATTTTATTTTGCAAATAATGTATGACTATTTGCTTATATTATTTTGATTATTCTTAAAAAATTATCTTATGATGTATTAAGACGTTATATAAACATGAAAAATCTAATGACAAAACATTCTATAAATTAATAGTTAAATTCACAAACAAAAGGTAAGCTTTGTAGGAGTAAGATTATAAATCATAAAAAGATAAAAATATTTTAAGGTTTTTTCATTAATTTTTAATATAGATTTTGAAAAAGTTCCATGAACTTTAAATACTGCAAGCAATTAGTCAGTTAACATATCAACTAATCAATTGATTGATTACTGAGTTAACTGCAACAAATAGCATCATTGTATTAATTTTATTCCCTGCAGCCAATAAAATAAAAATCCTTATATTGTTTGCAATTTTGACATTAAATTACAGCTTAAACTATAACCCTGTTTTTGTTTATATACTACTCCCTTCCCTCTGGTCCTAAATATAAGACATGATTGAATTTCTTTTGGAGATATTAAAAAAGTTAATTGAATTTCTTTAAAGTATTTATATTTATCATTTTTTTCAAACTATTTTGCCTAACTTATAAACTAATATATAACATATGATATGATTAAGTAACTTATTTAGCTTCTTTATCTTTCCAAAAAAGTTAACTTTGTTTTATATTTATGATCGGAGGGAGTATTAATTAATGAACTAGTTGCCCCGACTTTGAATAATAGGTTGGCTTGTAAAAAAGAAGGGTTAAGGTGCTTAAATGACCTTCAACTTTTCTGAAAAATGCAAAAATAACCATCAACAATATTTTAGTGTAAAAGTAACCACATCTGTTAACATTTTAAAATAGCTATTAATTTATACCAAAAGTGAAAAAGTAACCATACATTTTTTGAATGCAAAAGTAACTATTTAAACATTAATTCGCAAATTTTTATATTATTTATACAAGTTTGAGTCCTATAAGCTCCTAAAGTAATCCCATAGTCAAAAGTCCAATCACAGATTAGGCCTAGGCTTGCATATAAGCCCAATAAGGCGGTTTAGCTCAATAAACCTAGACAAGCTCTTAAAGTATATCTTACCCCGATATGATAGTACGTTTACCTCGGTAAGATAAAAAAACCTACCTCTCTGAGAACTTCAGGACACATGCCCCTCACAACAGAAAAAAAAAAAAAGAGATTGTGATATAACAATAGCTGAGTGAAGCCCAATCAAAATGGCAAGCCTCATAGTCTCATACCCGCAAAAGGAGGAACTACCTCCCTTAGAAGTAGGACCCGATCTGCTCCACAATTTTAGCAATAGCTGAGGAGAGATCACGCCTATAAATCCACCAAAAAATATGGCAGAGTCATATTGAACTCACTGCTTTGACTCTCTGGCTCTCAAAAACCTCTGTACTCACTCATAAATGTTCACTTCCATAGCGAACTAGTCACACAGACCATGAGTCTCAGTCAAATTGCTCCTTGTATCTCTAGATATCATCATCAATAAAATCCTCTCTTTCATGTGTTTTATTCACAATTTCTTTACATTAATTTAGTTGTTGGTGACCCTCTTTTCAAATTTCATTAACCAAAATTTTGCACAAACAAGTCAAAGAGGATTTTAATGATGATATGACTAGGGGTGACGTGAATTGTCCCAACCCTACCATATGCATATGCGATTAAGGGTGTTTAAGAAATTCTGATCTCGGTACTCCCAGTCCGGTCTAGGGCATTTTAATCCCAGGAATTTCTCATCCTGGTCGGGCTTGATCTCGTTCCCGGTTTTAGTTATTTTTATTTTTATCTCATAAATTAAATTATCCTTTTATTTGTGTATTCTTACCCATATTAATTAAATTATTTTTTCAAAATACGTGTATCACATCTTTAGTTAGAATTAAACCACATATATTGCGATACTATATAAAAATATAATGAAGATGAAAATAATAACAATAAACATTATTTCTAAACTCTAGATCAATTTATATAATTATTATTACCTTATTAGTTATTAAATGTTCACTTTAAATAATAGAATAGGAAGAATTTAATTAATTGATTTTTTTAAATTTTTTTATAAATCGAGAATCTCGGTCCCAGTCTTGGTCATACCGAGATCTAACTAGGACCAGGATTGACTAATATGAGTCCAGGTCCAAGTCTCAAGTTTGAAAACCCCTATATGGGATCTTCCATCACCACCTAGTTTTCCTCTCAGACATCTTACCTTATAATGTATTTAGTGTTGCTTTTTGCATTATAAGAATTTTATCAATTTGAGAATTAAAATGATAAAAGTCAAATAAAAATTTATGAATTAATATCTAAAAAGTCATATTTTATATTTTAATGAGAGTGACGAAGAAAAGAATTTTGTCACTCAAATTTCAAAAGCTAAAATATTTAACATGAACACTAATCTTTAAAATGTTGTGATCACAAATGTTAAAGCAATCCCACAACCAATACTAAATATATTCTAAGGTAGAATGTCTGAGAGGAAAACTATGAGGTGATGGAAGATTGCATATGCATATGTTAGGGTTGGGATAATCCATATCACTCCTAGTAATCTCATAATTAAAACCCTATTTGACTCCAACTTGTATAAGCAATATAAAAACTTTTGAATTAATGTTCAAGAAATCAACTTTTAGATACTTGTACATCCGAAAAAGATATGATTACATTTGTACTTTTGATATAAGTTAATGGCTATTTTAGCATCTTTGTTCATAAAAAAGTCTTGTAACGACGTGATTAATTTTACTCTATTTTATAATGTTTATGGTTATTTTTAAGTTTAAAGGTAATTTTTGCCTAAGAAGTATTCCGTGTGGGGAAATTTTTCCCCAAAAGTATTGAAAAGGGAGCAATTTTGCCCTAATTTAACAGAGTTAGATGGGCAATCGTTCATTGATTCACTTATGCTGAGATGGCTGATTGTACCATATTTTTACATGTTATTTGGTGATTAATATGGGGATGTTATCATGCTAATTGAGACAAAAATGCATTATTTGTGATAATTTTGAATTTATAGGTGATTATATGAAAAGAGTTTAAATAGGGGTATAATTGTCACTTTTATTAATTTTCTTATGATTAATTTTTTGGGATAAAAACAATTAAATTTTGTTGATTTTGCTTTTCATACTAGTTTGGGGAAAAGTATAGAAAAGTACCCAAAATTCTGGAAAATTGAAATTCAATGAAGAAAAGTGCCCAAAACTTGTGAAAATTACCAAAAATACCCCGAATGTCCTGTGCAGCATCTTCATCACTTAAACTTGATTTTAAACTAGAGAGGGGATCGATGAACCACCATCACTCTCTCTCTCTCTATAACTCCACCATTAGTCCCGCTAGAGCACTACCATCGCCACTTTCCTTTCTTCACCTAAGATAGCAGTTGGACTGTGAGAGACAAAGAGCTCGACTTTTGACCACTCTTCTTCTTTCTACCATCATATCAACACCATCACCATACCATTATTGCCATTCATTTTCATCTTCCCTTCCTTCCAGTCTCTGCCACTGTAAACCACCGTCGCCACCATCAATTTTCCATTCTTAATCTTCGCCTTCAACTTTAATTTCCTCTGTTCTTCATCACCAGAGCATCACTCTCACCTTCATTTCATTTCCTCTTCTCTCCCTCATTGAATCCAACATACCTTATCTCCATCTCTATTGATTTTATTATTATGAATTTCCAACAGTGCTATTGTGAGGATGCGATGGTTGAAATTAAATTCATGAGGAGCTAGCTTTTCAACTCTTGAGGATTGGGATTTGACTTGAGTTCTTGAGCTTAACGGGGAGTTTTTCTTAATCTTAATTTCTTTATGAATTTTCTATTGTTGTTGTAATTTTTAGATAAGACTATTGGTAGTTTCAATAACATTTTGTTGTGAACTATTTGGACTTCATAATATTGAGCTAAGATTGTTTATTTTGTGATTGGGTTTGAATTATGTATTTCCTATTAATTCATTGAGACTATACTTGCTATGTGATTATTAGTTTGTGTAGTTAATTTGGATTAATTTGAGTGTCACGATTGATTGAACAATATTTTAACATGCTTTTTCATAATTAATATAGAAAATTTGATGGATTTCTTAGGTCATTATTGCATGATTAACCATGAATTTAAGAAAAGAAAATACTATTAAATTAAGTCCAATTAGAGATAAAATTGTCAAAATTTATCATGCAAATGAGTTGTTAGACTTTTGATGCTACCTATTGGTTTATTTTATATTGTAGGTATTTGAAGAAAAGAAGAGAAATAAATAAATAAATAAATATGTTGTATTCAGTCCCTCCACATACATTTTTGAAATTTGCATTTTGGTCCTGAGAGTCAAAACTTGCGTTTTGACTCACAGAAAATTAAGGTCCAAAAAAGGTATCTAGAGCTGGTTAAGAGAAGAGTATCATGAGCTGAGGGTATACAGAGAGTTGGGAGAGCAGTGCTGTAGGGGAAAGGACCACAAGCTGGGGGAAATGGCCGTGACCTGCAGCTAAAGAATGGGAGTATGTGTGCCGCGAAGGAGAGAGTTGTGAGTTTCATCGTGGCTTAGGAGTCGAGGACGAGAGTGTCGCGAAGGAGAGAGACCATTTCCAACCACCATCACCACATTCTTCCTTCTCTCTAACGACCACCACCGTCAACTCACCTTCTGTGATTTCACTGCCACTGTAGACCACCATCGCCCACCTTCTCTCATTCCATTCTTTGCCCAGTAAACACCACCACTGTCACCTCCTTATCACCCATCGTTAGTCACCGCAAACGAAGTCTCCATTTCTACCGTCATTCTCATTCCACGACCACTCTCTCTCACTTCATCCACCATTGTGAACCATTACCCTTCCTTCACCATTTTGCTTTCAACATCTATCACTACCAATTCACCTCCACCATGATCTTCACTTTCCCTTTTCTATTACTAAAACTCAACAGACTCCCTTGTTCTATCCCATTTAATTTGTTATTCATCACATTTGGTTATCACTAATTTGATCATGAAATTCTTGATTTTCACTGGAATTGTGGTTGTGGCTGTGGGTAATATGGGTGGCTGATTTTTCCTTGAGTCTTAGTGGTAAAAATTGATGGCTAGATCTTCAATGTGCTATAAAGGGGAGTTCATTAATTTTTCATAAGCTCAATTCATATATTATATTTTGTTGGTTGAATTAATTCTGGATTGGTACATGATTGTGAGAATTAGATGAGTGTTAATTTGTCTATGATGGATTGAATTATCCTTGTGTTGAATTTTATATTAGTGCACTTGAATTTTATGTTGAACCTATTTCCTTTGGATTAATGATATTATGCATTCGATGTGATTACTAGTGTGTGTGATCGATTTAATTCAAATTGAGTATCGCGATTGTGCTGTCATTAAGAGGAACCAAGTACATTAAAATGATTTTCAAACACACATCAAGTGGTTTTTAACAATTTGTTTAAGAAATGACTATGAATGCGATTGTAGGATTAGTCATTAATTAGGTAGATTGGACTCAGTGCGATTGCTTGAGGTTTTCAATTTGACTTGATGAAAAATTAACTCTCAAAATTATTTTTAGAAGCTAGGAAAGTCACCACTTTGCTACCAAGACTCATTTCATTTTATAATCATTTTTATCCAAACATTTCTCTATTGTTTTCTAAAAAAATCCAAAAAGATTAGAACTAGTTTTATTTTTATGCATTTTAATTTAGAGAAAGAAAATCAATTTCAAACCCCCTTTCTAACCATATTTTTAACACTTAGTTTAACTTATGGAATTCAAAATAAAGGCTCTTTGATAAAAGAATGGTCTCGAGTTAATTGCACTATATTGCATTTTAATTCGTAGTAAAAAATTTTATTTGACCCCAAGACGACTAAGGTTTTGTCAAATCAATGGCGCACCGTTGCCGGGGAGTCATTTTTAACTCCTTTGATTTTTCTAAGTGTCAATTGGTTTAGACTGACTGGGGTTTACCCTTGTGAGCCTCTTATGTTTTCTTTTGCTTACTTTTTCATAGTTTTAAAAAAAATTTATATAGTTAGTTTTGATTTTTAAATTTTCTTTGAATCAAAATTTTTGAGAAAAACAACCAAATATCCTGATTTTCTTTTGCTTGGACATACTTACATATTCATAGTATAGATTTGCATTTTCTTTAGAGTTGATGTATTGTTGTTTTTTTTGCATCAATTCCTTGTTTAAGAGACTTGGTTGCTGAAATTTTGTAGTTCTTTGTTTCAAATTGTTGTTGCTTTGTGAATATTATGCATCATTGCCTTTGCACCCATTTGAGTAAATGAACTACTTCTCCAAGTCATTCTTGCTGAATTTTGACTGATTATGAGTGTAAAGACAAGTTTGGAAGTTCATTCCTACTTTATTTCTTGGATTCTCTTTGAGTATATAGAATGTACATTGATGAAACTCATTGAGAGATATTTGCTTCATTGATATTCTACTGATTTTGGTCATATACTTGTTTTGGCACATTGTTCTATTGCAATTTTTGTGTGTATGCACAGAGGTAGAAAGCGTGTCCCTAAAGACCCTGAATTTGATATAACTTTGAAGCAGTTTAAGGATCAACAGAAAAAGGGTCAAGAAAAGTAGTAGAAGAACACTGACAAGCTCCTCTAAGACATCCAATACCCATTGAACCTAGTTCATCTAGGGAAGCTTCAGTTTCCAATATGGCAAATGTTAATGAAGATAAAGGGGAGAATAATGGTCATGAACAAAGAACAATAAGGGAAGTAACAACTTCTGACATAAATATAGAATATTTTGCTAATATTGGACCAAATGTACTTATTGATTTTGAAATTAAAGGTTTATTGATTAATTCTTTACCTAAGTTGCATAGTTTACCTGTAGAGGATCCTTACATACATCTAAGGAAGCTGTTCTTGGATTGCTCAAGCATGAAACCAGTTGGAGCTTCTGTAGAGAATGTTATGTGGAAGGTCTTTCATTATTCACTGGAAGGCAAAGCTAAGGAGTGATATATGAGTTTACTAAGACATGTGGTTAATGCACATGAAAGTTGGCAGAACTTACAGAAGGCTTTTCTTGAGAAGTATTTTCCTGCTTCCCAGACTTCTGCTATGAGAAAAGAAATCAACTCAATTCTGCAAGAACTAGATAAGACTTTATATGAGTACTGGAACCATTTCCAAGACCTGTTAGCACGGTGTCCACACCACCAAATTCTTGATGAGCAGTTGGCTCAAACTTTTTATGATAGGTTAAAAGAGTTCGATCAAGATAAAATTGATGCAGCTGCTGGTGGTGCTATCATTGATCTCACTTCTCCAGAAGCTTGGGTTTGATTAAGAAGACGACTCTAACAAAGAAAACATATAGTGCACCATGAAGAAACCCCAAGGGACTTTACCATATTAACTCTCATCCTTTACACATTCCTCAGCTTGACACCTTCT
>JBAGKO010222566.1:0-12431 GCA_037177275.1 Acacia concinna
GTTTTAAAAAAAAAAAGAATTTCTACCTCACTTCATCACCACATCCCTTCACCTCCACCGTCAACTTCTTCTATGCTTCCTCATCACCAAATTTGTTTCATCTCCCTTCATCGTAGATCCATATCGATCTCACCCATGCCTCCATCAATCTCTTTCTTGTACAACGTATCCTCTTCCTTATGATTTCACTCTAACTTCACCTCGTCCATTGTCCTTCACTCATTATCCAATCCCCTCATTAGACACCATTTCCGTCGCCCCTCCACCTTGCGTCTCCGATCTCCGCCTCTCACCCAAACAACCACAAATCT
This sequence comes from Acacia concinna, assembly GCA_037177275.1. Lineage (NCBI taxonomy): Eukaryota > Viridiplantae > Streptophyta > Magnoliopsida > Fabales > Fabaceae > Acacia > Acacia concinna. Next base: position 312 of record JBAGKO010222566.1, read on the forward strand.
AAGCTCACAAATTTGAGGCATATGTGAGATTTGGATCTATAATGAAGGGAGGTGAAACAAATTTGGTGAGGAAGCATAGAAGAAGAAGTTGACAGTGGAGGTTAAGGGGTTGTGATGATGAAGGAGGTTGAGATTTTTATTTTTTTTTTACAAAGGAAAGGTGTCTACTGAAAACATTTGGAAAAGATGTCACATATTCCAAAAAAAAAAAAAAGTCTTCATCATTAAGGGCATATAGATATTTCTAAGCTGAAATTAATTATAAAAAAGTTCCACAAGACTTTATTGCAAATACGTAATTTTATAGGACTGTTTGATCGTATTTTTCCTGGCTGAGTCCTAATTGCAATTTTCCCAAGAAACACTATTCAAGCAAAAACTTTAAGACTAGCATGATTTTACCAAAATTCTTTAAACGAGATAAACTCTAAGGTGCGCCCAAATACTATTAGGTGATGATATATTGTCCAAATAATACATCTGCCTAATTAATAATAAATTATAATAACAAAATTATTCTAGAAATATGTCCACACATAATAAAATATATATTCATAATTTCAAGAGAATGCACTGACAAGCTCATCTACGTTCACTGACAAGTTCATGGGTATGTTTTTAACAACTATTGCTCCCCTATTAACGACACATTCAAACTTCGCACACCAAATATAAATGAGATTGAGAAATTACTTCAAAAACTTATGGTGATGACAAATATCTTCACTGCAATGAGGAAAAGTTACACTAGGGATGAGTAAATTAAAACTTCAACGAGCCACCTATAGTGAAGAGGTTTCGATGATGATTGAAAGACAATTTCTATTGAATGAGTATTAACCAATCCAGCTAAATTTATATAACAATTAGATTTTTATAATAGTTAACCATGATAGAAAAGTTTCAAACCACATTTCCAAAATACTACCGTGGTTAAAAAAATTAAACTCGCATATAAGACTAACTATAATAGAAAAAGAGTAGAACTGAATTTAAATGGTCTTTCAAGGTCATAAAAGGATTTATCCATCACTTTCCAAATCAGGGTTCAAAGCATAAAACCCACCCACAAATCCATTAGAGTAACCCACACTAACCTAACAAAAGTAACACATTGGGTTCATTGCACAAAATCTACCCACAAACCCACTACATTAATCCACATACAAGACTAAGAGCACAATTAGAACAAGTAGAAACCCAACACATTACTTCACATACATATCATTGAACCCCACAACAAAAGGTCTAAAAGAAACAATTTAGAACACAAGTAACATTGTGAATCCACCAAAATATCATATTATACAAAATAAGGCCTCAAGCCCAATAATAAGGTAAAAATGATCAAGACATTTATTCAGAATAATATCAAAGTATATCAAAACATGATGACTTTATAATGACAATATATAAAACGATATAACCCCAAAATCAAGAGGTAAACAAGGCTACCAACGCCTATACCTTTGTCTGCTTCCCTTAACCTCTAATGGAATGAGAGGTCTCGCCAGAAAAACATCAACAACAATTGGATGAGACATGAAGTCCCAATAACCAAAATCAATTTATAAAATATGCAAGAAGAATTGCAAGTCAGAGAAGCAAGTTTATCAATCATCATAATAATATTATCAATGGTAATAGTTTCAATAATTAGAACCATCCCTACTCATCCATCCTACTCCTTTTTATATCTTCTAAATGTGATATAGCCTATCAGTGCTAGTATACTGGCCAATGTTAGCTAGTTATCTCAAGAATAGTGTCCCCTTACATGTCATCACCGATATACCGTAATAAAGAGGTGTCCCCCAAAAACACTCAACTCAAATATAGGCCAGGAATGAGACAGTTGATGGGCACACAATTTCACCATGTCTCTTCCACATAACCCCACAAATCCCGTAACAAAAAACAATATACTCAATATAATTTTTATAAGTATTTCACAACAATAACATTCCATATACATCATAATCATCATAATAGTAATAATCTCAATTATAATCACAAATTATACATATTCCTCCAGTCCTAAATATAAGACCCTGTTGTAGACACAAAACGAGATCTTATATTTAAGACCGAAGGGAGTAGAAGTTAGAAAATACATTGCTTCACTTAAGGAAGTCAGTGCTTAAACATACACATGATTTTTAGAAACACATACAAGTATTATTGATAAAACTAAGGTTTATAAAACACCTTACAATCCATAACAGGCATATAAAATAAATTAACCCTAATTACTTAAACTTCAAGCTTAATCCTACAATCTTTGAGATATAAAGGTATCAACCATAATCCAATCGCAAATCAATCTACACAATAATGTATATACAAATTTAATATAAAATTAAACAATTAACACAATTATATATTTTAAAGTTTTGAATTAAGTATCCAAAAATTACAATTTCAAACTCTAATCCTAATTATTTATTTTAACCTTAATTTAACACTTTCCTCAACTCAATTAACTCATTATAACCACAAGTTAACAACAATTTCAAGTAATAGTACAAAATCCCCTATTCAAAATTTAAATTCTTAACATAAAATTGTTATTTTATAAATCTCAAATTTTTCTAACAATCTCAATCAATTAAAATTCTAATAATACCTCTAATAACCCAAATAAATTGTGTAACACAAAATTAATATTCCAAGAAGTCCAACAATAACAATTTAGGGTCTTTTTTTACTAAAAAATAATTATAAAATCATAAAAAACCAAATAAAAAAATATAAATCGATTAAAATTATCTATTTGCATCCCTCTATATTTCTATAGTCTTATATTATCAAAATACAAAATTTCCTCAAAACCCTAACCAAAAAATTTTCCCTATTCATATCGCAAACATCATCATTCATAAGCTAAAATCATTTATAATAGTTTTGATAATGAAATTTCATGAAAAGAAATTGATTTGAGTACCTATTTGATCCCCAATGAAGAACTCTATATTAAAGGAAACAATGGCATCTAACAGAGGAAAAAATCACAATCTTCTCTCTCTCACTCTCATTATAGGCAAGTAGCTGAAGTGTATAGGTGAGTGTTCTAAATACCCACACCCGACACATCATAGGGCCCGGATTGTCTCCATGGCCTTCCCATCTTTATCCTCTCCTTGGCGCGAAAACGACGCCGTTTTGTATCTACCAAAGCTCTATGCTTCACTTATGCCAAACAGCCACAAGCCAGCACATGATGCTCTCTGCTCCATGCTCTGTCTCCAACTCTCTTAAACTCATTCAAATCGGGAAAAGGCGAAAATGGGGGTGGGAAAATTTTTGATAAAATGGTGGTGGGAAAATGGCAAAAATGCTCTTTGATGCAAGTACTGTTTAGAGCAGTCTCCATTATGCAAAGGAGCAGTGTTCGATGCAAGGAGATTTTAGACTGGTCTTGTTCATGAAATCGCAAGAAGAACATTACCACTGATAAAATTTCAAAATTTCCCAAACTCATTTGCTGATAATGATGACTTTGACTTCCCTACTGTAAATATGTATACTTTGCTCCTCATTTTTCTTCTTCCATGTTGCCTCTCTCTTGCCGCATGTTCTGTTCTCCTTTGTACATCAAACTTAAATTTTGTTTTTCTTACATGTGTGTTTCATAATTAAATATATGAAGAGTGAATTAATACTGCACTCAACTCTTTTATGTAGCCTCAAAGAAGTATATGTATTGAAAAAGGAGCTAAAAAAGAGACTACCAAATTGTATTTTCTTACTCCTTTCAGTTTTAATTATAAGATCCAGTTGACTTTTTTTGAAGAATCCTAAGAAAACTAATTATATTACTTTAAAACATTAAAATTTATTGTCTTTCTTCAAACTATGTTATTTGACTTGTAAACTAGTATATAATATAATAAAACACAACATATGATATGTTAAACTAATGTAATTAGTTTTATTAGGATTATCCAAAAAAATCAACTAGGCCTTATAATTAAAACCAGAGGAAGTATTATATTTATTAAGTGCATTTTATTAGAAAAATGGTTTGTAGTAATCACTTTGGTACATAATTTCCAACTTTACTATGTTGATTTTCTACTTTGCTAATCAGTGTAGATATATTAATGTGAAAAGGCAATATAATTCGATGTGCTGGTTGTTTGTGTTGTAAGCAATCCTTGTTATGTTAAATCTGTTTACATGCATAAATTGATGATTAGCAAATTGAGCTAATGTTAGTAGATTATTAACATGATAAATCCATTTTAAATCTAGTAGTATGATTTTTATTATTTTGGTTATTTATTTATCAATTTATATTGGGCATATATTTTTTAAATTTTGCAGGGGCTTTCACTATAGATATAAATTTAACTCCTAAACTTAATCTTAAATATGATAATATTGAAGAATCATATGAATTTTGGAGGGCATATAGTTGAAAAACCAGCTTTGGTGTTCAAAGACAAGAGGACAAAAAGAGTAAAAGGGATAAGTCATCTTATTAGAGTTGTCAATAAAGGTTAACCTGACCTTAAAGGGCTGGCCCTTGAAGGGTCAGAGCCAAAAAGGGTAAGGCTCAAAAAACCTGTGTGTTATAAAACTATTTAATTATTGAACCTGGCCTTTGAACATGAGAGCTCAGGGCTGGCCCTTGAGCTTTACTAAAGTTCAAAAATTAAAAAAAAAAATCAACCAAGTCTCAAAATGTTGAATTTAATAATAAATATTAATAAAATGATTTAAAAGGTTACACATCTTTATTTTTGGCCCTTTATGTATGTGTGTGTATATATTTATATATAGATAATTATTTATTGTCATAATATAAATAATATATAAATTTGAAAAAAAACGCATTTTATTAAAAAAATTATTATGGGCTTAAAATAGTCGGCTCTTTTGTCTTCAAGCTTAAAAGGGCTAGCCCTTTTAAGCCCAATTTCCCTTTACACCATATAAATTATAAGCTCGGCCCATGACTTAAAAGGGTTTAAATGGGTTGACCCAAAGGGCTCGACCCATTTTGACGGCTTTACATCTTATACATATTACATATTTGTTCATGGTATGTTATGTTGTTGGACAACATAATAATCCACTTTATTTATATCTTAGACATATTTTGATATATTTTTTTCATTTTTTAATTGTAGGCACCACTTGGTCATGACAATCCATCGCTTGAAATACTTGATTTTAACCAAAAATATAATACAGATAACTAAAAAGAGTAATGAAAATGGGAAAAAAAAATTTAGTCACTTTTATTGAAATATGAATTTCTTTTACATAACATTGTCTTATCTTAAGTCAATTAAAAGTTACATGATTCTCACTATAAATATATTAACATTATGCTACCAATAACATTATTCTCCAACGTGAAATCTTAATGTCAGCTTATTTTGTTCAGCTCTTTTGTACAACTTATTACTTCTTTTGTGTTACTCTATTTTTGGATTTTTGGTCAAATAAGCTCATCATTTTGTTCTTCAACCATATTCTTGTCTTTTCAATCGATGTAATATAAGTTGGCTCTATTTTTGTCAAGCTTGCTCTTTCATCAAGTAATCTACTAAAAGAGAAAGTTAAAATACAGTCATGTGACATGTTATGTCATTTGCTTATTGATGTATAGCAACAAATGGATAACATCTGTGCCAAAACAAATGCAGAAAACATGCAACCAAATTTATTGACGCAAAGATATCAAAACAGAATTGCATATGTCATATCAAATCAACCCAGCATGACCAATAACATTGAAACATTGAGTTTGTTTACCCCATAAATTAAGTGCACTACTGTACTTGCAATTTCATGTCTCATCACCAATAAGCATAATAAAGGTTAAAAAAGTTATCAATGAATTTAAATAACTTAACCAGTCAATCATTCATCAACACAATATAGGAAAGAAGAACAATTTACATAAGCTGGTTAAAATATCAGCCTCCTGATAATTTAAGACATGACCTTTAATGGTTAAAAGGTGAGAGCCAAACTGAACCTTAAATCAGTATAAATGACATTCAGCAATCCATGAAGCTAGGTGTTGTACCACTGGTTCATGCAGAGACTGAGATTCAATACTGATAAAAAGAACACTTGAACAATTCTAAATAAAAGGGAGAAGTGTGATTTCTTCCAGAAAATAAAAGGAACTCGCCCTCAAGTTTCTTGAAAAAATCTTGAAATTCCTCCTGAACGATATACATAATGATCTCTCTTAGTCTAACAACTAACCCAGAATTATCATCAAGAATTTTGCGGAAGTCCTGCAATGACCAATGAAAAGCATGATGAAATCAAACCTCAAAGAAGCAAAAGAAGAAATAGTTGGAAAAGCTTAACAAAATGATATTTTACGCGTTCAGAAATATATATAACCCATATTTACCCATCAAATTTAGACAAATGTGCTTATCAGCAAGACATGCGTGCTACCTTGGAGAACTGTTTTGGTGCTAGCTTTTAGAGCAACTTTGCAAAGAGTAATCCTCCACTTTTTTCCTTTTTCAGGACTTTAAAGAGGGAATCTACCAAATAGAAGTTAGCTCATTTTTAGTAAAACAGTTTCCATAGAACATTATTTCCCGTTAGATCAATTCATGTATACAATGACCATCAAGCTATCTTGACAAGTCCCCTTTTCACAAACCTACTGTTTGGGTCAAAATGTGGCACATCCTCAATTTTCTGGTTTGTTTTTGTGTGGCTAATAGACATGTCAAATTTCAGCAACTAAGAAGTAAGAACAAGAAGTTTCTAGCATACATAGTCATAGAAGTAACCTGATATATCTTGTAGAAGATGATATCATGCACTGATAACATACAGCCTGACAGTCACCTTAGAAGCCTGACAGGGAAATAGTATGGAGAAGTAATTGAGAGGCTACATCCACAATTCAAAATAAAATTTTAGCAACTAATCAAGATTGGATCCATATTACACCAATTAGACCAGACTTGTCCAAATTCTCTCCTAGTCATAAATATAATTCCAATTCTATTGAAGTTCGTCAATCTTAGCAACTTCATCAATGGTTCAATTAGGATTAACAGAAAGCACTGAAGTTGCCAAATCTAAACTTACAATTACTGATGACTCTCAAACATTTTACCTCCCAACAATAAGTTAAAAGAACAAGTTAAGCTAATTAACAGCTTATCCAACAGTAATCTACCACTAAAAAAGTAAATCAAAATCAATCAAAGCAGCCTCTAATTTATTTTCATGCAAATAATTAAATAGAACAATAGCACAATATAGGAATCAGGGGAAAGAAGAAAATCATATGACACGGATGGAAATTTTAAGTAAACAAAAGGAACACGAATGAAGGTAGAAATTACACCTCAACAGCTTGTTTAAGAATGGGGTATTCAAAAGGATTGAATAACAAAGCTCGAACCGTAGTTTTATCAGAATTAGCACAGATTAAAAAGAATTGAGCACGATTGCTTTTGCTTATACCTTTCCATCGCGCCAAGAATGATGAAGGGCTCATTCTAACATTCTTCAATTGCCACTGCCGTTTTCCGGTGTTGAACGAGTTCATGAGAGTAGGAGACAGAGCAAAGAGTATCGTGTGCTGGCTTGTAGCTGTTTGGCATTAGTGAAACGCAACACTTTGGTTGACGCAAAACAGCGTCGTTTTCGCGCCAAAGAGATGACAGGGATGGGAAGCGTGTGGAGGCAATCCGGGCGCCACATCATGTACCATCGTTTTGAATTAAAGGGGCCACGTGCCCCTTTAACTCTATTACACTTTTTTTGTTTACTTTGCTTAATGCGTGTGTATTTCGTTATGTGTGTGTGTGTGTTGAATTTCTACGTGTGTGTGTAATGAATTTCTTTTCCCTTTTCTTTTGCTTATCTTTTTTTTAAAAAACATTATATTTAGATCCCAACCAAAAGAAAATATGATCAAATAATCTATGAAACTTAAGTCTTATGGAGTTGTCAATGAAAACTCATGGAGTTGTTAGCTAAGATTTAAGTACAATTACAAAATTTTACGAGAACATTTGTTCAATTTTTATCTTAGTTGGGATCTAATCGCAATTTTTCTCTATTTTTTTCCTTCTTCTTCTACTTCCTTGTGTGTGTGTATTCTAATTAAATAATTACTTTACTATTTAGCTATAATAATAATAAATTGTGTATGTATCTTTTTTTTATACCACCAATTTATTTACAAATATAAATTATATATAGTTATATACACTAAACTTTTTTTTTCATTTTCCAACCAACAATTACCTAATAAATTTATTTATCATTGCCAATTTTTCTTAATTATAATTAAATCTAAAATATAAAATTTAGGATGTTATAATGATTATAAAGGTTTAGCGATGGTGAGTGTTGTTTATCCAATATCAGTAACAATGATGAAGAGGTTCAGCTATGGGGGAAGGGGGAGTTTGAATCAATAAGGGGTGTGAGGAAGGAGATGATATCATGGGATTTTTACATGTGAAATATATTGTGAAAAGGTCCCACAAGATGTCACTATAAATATGAGATTTTAGAACTTTTTAATCGTATTTTCTCTTTTACAAGACTTGAACACAGTAAGCAAATTACTCCTTCTGGTCGTTAATATAAGGCATACTTGACTTTTTTAAAAAAAAACTAAGCAAAATAAATAAGTTACTTAAACATATTATATGTAGTATATATTAAATTATATATAAATTTATAAGTTGGATAAAATAGTTTAAAAAACAACGATAAATTTAAATATTTTAAACTTATTTAATTAATTTTTATAGGATTGTCCAAAAAGTAAATTCTGTCTTATATGTATAACGAAACCTAGTATAAAGTACTCCTATAGCATCGATATTAGTTTTAAATTTAAGACTTATTTCACATTCTTTACCAAAACCTATCACACATGTTTATTAATTTTTTTTTCCAAATTAACCAACTCCCCTAAGAACAATCAATCATGACAATTAAAGTGTTTCAAGAAAAACATATCATAATAACTAATCAAACTAATTCTTATAGTTGGTTGTTATCATCTATAATATCCTTTCTTACTTTCTTAATATTTGATCATCCGGTATCCAGCGTTTATTCTAAGTCTTGATTATTTTCAGATATGCGAACAATCAACTACTTCAGATTCGCAATAATAGGCCGCATACTCAAGATTCGAACACGAGACTAACACAACCCCTTATTAATTGAGTTAAACCCTTAGTGATTCCATAATCTCCTTTCTAAAACCAAACAAACGAAACATTAATAATTGCTGCCGGCCTCCTTGGTTAAAAACTAAAAAAGTTCCCCCTTCTCCTTTAGCAAAATCAAAAGGTAGCATTCAAAACACTCCATCTTTTATCTAAGTTGTTTATACTTATCCTCTATATTTAAAAAAAAAAAAAACTACAACGTAAAGCACACGGCACACAGCCAAATTTCATTTTTGCTGACTCATGTTCTGGGACACTTGACCCCCATATATATATGTACTATATTAGATAGAGATACAACATTAATGCAAGATCAGAATCATTTCATCTTTCTTTCCATGAAAAATATAAAACAACCCAGAAAATGAGTGCTTCACATAATTCTGGGAAGCCACATGCAGTTTGTGTTCCCTTCTCAGCACAGGGCCACGTCAGCCCTTTTATGCAGCTGGTCAAACTCCTTCATTGGAAGGGTTTCACCATAACTATGGTGGACACGCAGTCGTATCACACGCGCCTGGCCCGATCCTTGGGGCCCGACTTTGCCAAGGGCTTGCCGGGTTTCCGGGTGGAGACGATACCCGACGGGCTGCAGCAGTCGGGTCGGGAGGATGCGAACCCGGAGGTGTCGGACCTGTGTGATGCTTTGAGGAAGAACTGTTCGGCGCCGTTTAAGGAGCTGGTGAAGAAGATGCAGTCATCGGCGGCGCAGGGAGAAGGATTCGGTGCGGTGAGGTGCATCATAGCTGATGGCGTTATGAGCTTTGCGATAGAAGTTGCGAAGGAATTAGGGATACCTGAAGTTCATTTCTGGACTGCTTCAGCTTGTGGCTTCATGGCCTACCTTCAATTCGATGCTCTCATTCACAGAGGAATTATTCCCTTCAAAGGTGCTTTCCTCTCCAAAATTCGAACAAATAAGTTTAGAGATTATAGGTGTGGCTGGTTTTGGGGCGATGAGTTATATTACTGATTTTGAAAAAATTGCTACTGTTATATGTTAATAATTTAGTTTTTCATTTCGTTCTATTTATTTGATTTATGAAAAATAAATAGTAAAAAATATAGAGTCTTTTTAACCTAAAAAAATATATAGGTGAAGTTATGCAAAAATTTTATAATTTTTTTTAAGCAAAATTAGTTGATAGTATAGAAATAAAGATCAAAACTACGAGTTTGTGTTATTATCTTTATATTCTAATTGAGTTTAAATTTGATCCTTATCTATGAGTTTTGGTGTTCGTCTATATACTTTTAATAAGTTTTAATTTTGAGAAAATTTTATTTAAATACCTTTTCAATTTTAAAATCTCAAATCAATAATTTTTCATAAAATTGAGTTGTCAATTATGTTAAAAGTTTTGGTAATTTTATAATTCTTATGAATAACGTAATAAGACTGATTTAAAATTTTAAAATTTAAATAGTATTTATATAAAATTTTCCCTTTAATTTTAGTCCCTATATTAAGTTCATACTGTTAAACTCAAATCAAGTAATAAAACTATAGAAGTATAAAAAAGTCATTATTTAAAACTATAGGAATCAAAACCGAAATTCAATTAAATTATAAAAATTAGTTGTAAAATGAGAAATTTCTAGAAAAATAGGTTTAAAACATGAATGTCTCAAATCAATGATTTCCCTTGTAAAATGAGTTGTGAATGGCTAATCAAATCTAGTTAAAGCTTAAACTATTCTAATAAACAAAACTGATTGGGGAGTTTGATATTTTTAAAGTATTTTTATAGAATTTTCTCTAGTATTTAACTCATTTTTCTTTTTACATTTTACTCTTTATGATTATTAATATAAGACATATTTAACTAATTTAATTAAATTAAGAAAATTAGTTATGTCAATTTATCTAAGCCCTAATCATCTTTCTCTCCTCCTCCTTAATTGTTGCTGAAAGAATAATAACATGGGTAAATTAGAAAAATATTAATAAATATAAAATATTATATATTTGGGATCAAGATTAACTACCCAAAATATATCTTATTTATATTAAAAGCCAGAGTAATAAACAAATTTTAGACCCATTGAAGACTAGAATTCAATTTGATATTTATATGCAAAACATTAATATATTTTTTTTTGTTTTTGAAGCTAATTAGCTGAAGGTTTAGAAAGCAAAACCAAGATTAGGAGTTTTGATTCAATCCTTGTACTTTAATTGAGTTTTGATTTGATTTCTCTAAGTTTTAGTTTTGTTCTGTATGCTTGTAACGAGTTTTAGATTTGGTCTCTAAATTTAAAATTATGCAATTAAACTTAGATAAAATCCTTATAAAATTACTCCCTCCAATCTTAAATATAATGTCTATTTAACTATTTTTGGAGAAGTTAATGAAGATAAGTAAGTTATTTAATCATATCATATATACAGTATCACTAATATATCATATATCAATTATAAGTTTAGACAAAAAAATTGAAGAAAAACAATAAATGTATATGCTTTAAAATACTTTAATTAATTTTTTTAAAATTCTTCAAAAAAAACTAACTGAATCTTATATTTAGAACTAGATATGACGTAATAGAATAATAACTAGTTATTGATTGAAGTGGCAAGCTAAGTAGCATCACCTCTAAAGAGGAAAACACAAATTTAAATTATGGTGAGGGCAATTGTTGAGAAAATAAAATCCCTTTGCAAAGTCTTATGAAAGGAAACCGTTAAATCAAAATTTAAAAAGAAAAACCATTATTTAAAATTAAAGCAACTAAAGCTGAAATTTAGTCAAATTGTAACAACTAAAAGCACTAACCCATTTTCTTTTTACATTGTAATAATCGAATTTTGGCCCCATTGAATATTAGAATTCACAAGTAGCTAGCAATTTCTAATCTTGTTGCAGACACTGAATCCATCACCGACAGTGCACTAGACATGCCCATAGATTGGATTCCTGGGATG
>JBAGKO010222651.1:0-12426 GCA_037177275.1 Acacia concinna
ACTTATGTATTGCTTGTCCTAGTTTTTGTAATTATTATTTGTATCATTATACAATCTTAATTATTATTTTAATCATTTTGTTATTTCATAAAAAATCCTTAAACAATAACATTTGAAATTAGTGGAGTAAATAATTTTTATTTGGTGATGTTCTTTTCTTATGTTGTAGTATTCTTTAAGAAAAAAATATGTATATCAGCATTGACATCTGGTGAACTCACCCTCTTTTTATCTCTGACTGAGATCAAAGACTTGGGGGGGTTTGTGGTAGGTGTGAACTCGCACAATATATGTGTGAGTTCAGTGAACTCGCACATATATTATGTGAGTTCCCCATGTCAGTTTTGGGCCCCACTGAACTCTCACATATAATGTGCGAGTTCAGTGTAATTTCTTCCCTCTCTCTCCTACTTTATGACAAACTCGCACATGTGAAATGCGATTTTCAGAACTCGCATAACAAAAAGACGATTTTGCTTATAGTATCTAGGTAAATACTTCAAAAAGTATTGCATTTCAGCATTTATTTTTTTCTTTATAATATTTGAATAAAAAGCCTATATTTTTAACATACTTCAGTTCCCCCGTATAATACTAATTCAACTAATATGAGTAATGTAAGACTTTACAAAGCTGCTGAGTTTTCTCAATCTAGTATTCTATTTTGTAGTTTGTACTTTCTCGTAGGGACAATAAAGGCGGGGGAAATATTTTTTTCACACATATGATGCTAGGATTTTTTTTGTTTGGGTTCTAAAAATGCACACCATGATTAAATATTGGATGCGAATTGGTTCAATGAATCCATGTTTTTTGTTTTTGGGTAACCAAAGGGGCAAAGGCCAACTCGTCTACTCTGTGACTTCTTGGTAAACTTCCATCCCAAGCTCACCCATTCGCATACTTTCCCTAACTTCTTGTGGTGGTTAATCCCGCATTACACGTGTTCTGCTCTGGCTCAAGCTCAGTTTTGCAATTCGATTTCCTTCTCTTCTGATATGCTTTACCCAGACTTGCCAATCTCTTTGTAAAAGCATGATGGCCATTTCTGCAACCTGGTTCCTGCTTCCTTCCATCTTCTTAATGTCTTCAATTACTTTTAGCGCATTGTACTCTAACCCAATCTTTATGAGCCTAACTCCCAGCAAAGTGTAAGCCTTTCTATGATTCCCCATAGCTCTGAAGTGTATGAATCACAATAGTCTAGTCTTGTTGAAAAGCCATGTAGCCATTCACCACTGTCCCCTCTGATAACTCATCCGCATCCTGCTCTGTTTTTGAATTTTCTTTCCCCTATGCTTGCGCCATCTTAGTGGCGGCGGCTCCCATTTAATCATAATTATCCTTCGTTCCTTATGGGTCCCGATTGCACACCTTTCTTTATCTTGTACAATCTTCAGATATTGTTTGATCCTTGTAGCCGCGTCCCAGGGCACCTCAGATTCACTATTATGCACTTGTAAATTCCTCCATTTCCACATGAACCAACACCCTAATGTAAATATGTTCGCCCAATCTTGTTCCTCTCACGTAAGCTTCCACCCACCAATATTCTCTAACCACCATTCTCTCTATTACTTTCTAAAAAATCGTTGCTTCAGAGGATCTGGAACTAGCCTCCACCATATAGCCTTAACATATGGGCAGTCCCTCAAAGCATGCATCTAGTCTTCAACGTTGAGCTGACATATCTCATATTGACTAGAGCCCCCAGTCCATCGGCTTGTTTTCAACTCTTTGTGGCCAATCTCCCATGATTTACTGTTCATGCAAATACTTTAACTCATTCAGGTAATTTAATCTTCCATATGATTTTCCATTCTTTCTTTCTTTGTTTCTCATAAATGCTATGCAGACACGCATATGTACTTGCCGTAGAGAAATGTCCCTTCTTTTCTGATTTCCAGGTCACGTTCTCTCTACTGCTTATCCTATTCAGTTGAACCCCTAAATTGTCCATAAACACTTCTCTAAGTTTTGTAAGCTCCTTCCACAATCTTGAATCCGTGGCCTTAGCCATGATTGGTTCTTCTCTACTCCCTACCCAAACATATTTATGTAGCAATACGTTTGCCCATAACTCTTACGGCTGCTTCAACAATCTCCAAAGGAATTTAAGCAGGAATGCGTCATTCATTTCTTTCAGTCTCCTAATGCTTACTCCTCCTCTTTCCTTTGATTGACAAATTGTCTCCCAACTTACCGCATGCCACTTCTTTTTTCCATCCTCCTCTCCCCAAATGAATTTCCTTTGCTCCCTCTCTAATGTCTCAATAACTCCATGAGGAATTCTACCATGCTGTATTAGACAGAGGGCTATAGAGTTTGTCACTACTTTAACTAGAGTTATATGGCCTGCAAATGATAGACTTGATGCCTTCTATCCCTTTAGCCATTGTTCCATCCTTTTGATGATGCTTTTGTTGGGGCACAAAGTTTGTCTTCTTCTTGGAAAGGAAACTTCAGCTCCCTGGTATCTACCCAGCTCCTCCATTCTCCATAATCCACTCCTGCTGCAAATTTCTTTCTGTGTCTGCATCCTGACATTAGGAGAAAAATAAATACAAGTCTTGTCCCGACTTACTTTGTGCCCCAACATATCTCCAAATTCCTGCAAATAGTCAAGAATAATACTAATATGTTCAATGTTAGCTTCTGCAAAAAGAACAAGGTCATCAACGAACATCATATGTGCTATATGGGGTCCTTTCCGACCAACTCTCATTCCCTTCCATAATTTTTCTCTCATCCTATCATGCCCAAAACAAATAGGTAGGGAGTAAGCGGATCCCCTTGTCTCAGTCCCCTTGTTGGTTCCAACTCTCACATTTTTTCTCCATGCCACAAAATTCTAGTCGACGTGACTTCAATACATCCTATTATTCTACGGATCATATCCTCCAGGCAACCAATCTCCTTCAGAACTTTTTCAATGAACCTCCAACTCATTCTATCATAGGCTTTCTTCAAATCTACCTTAATAGCCATAAAGCCTTTTTCCCCGTTTTTCCTCTTCATGGAGTGAAGTATCTCATTAACAATGATTATGTTATCATGAGTGTTTCTTCCTAGTACAAAGCTGACTTGATAAGGGGAAACCAATTTCGGCATGAGCCCTTTGAGTTTTGAAACTATTATCTTTGACACGCACTTGTAAGTGACATTGCATAAAGATATAGGTCTCAATTGGGTTACCTTTTCCGGGTTGTCAATTTTAGGAATCAAAGTGATGAGGGTATGATTTACTTATTTCAGGTATTCAATTTCGCACCATAATTCCTTTACTGAGTCATATACATCTTTGCCAACTGGCTGTATCCTAGTTTTTTTGAAAAAATATCACGGGAAAACCGTCCTCTCCTGGGGCTTTTAAACCTCCTATAGAAAACATAGCATTCTTCACATCTTTAGCCTGAACTTCCTTTCTCATCTCTTCCCAATTTGCCTCCCTCAACTTCAGCCACTTGTATTGTGTGTTTACCCATTCTCTTTCCTCCTTATCTTCTTTGAACAAATTTGTGTAAAAAGTGTTGAGTAGCTCTCCCACCTCCTCTTTGCCTTCAATCCACTTGTTACTTTCATCACGTCACTTCACGTCACATAGTAATTTGAGTCCTCCTCCTTCTAATGTTAGTATTTGTATGATAATATGATGTGTTGCAATCCCTATCTTTCAACCATTAACTACAGGACTTTTGAAACCAGAGAATCTCTTCTTGATCTAGGACTTGTCTCAATTCCTCATTAAGTTGACTTTACAATTTTTCCAAGAATGGATTAAATTTTTTTTTTGCATTGCCTTATGTATCCCATTCAGCCTTCTGTATAGTTCCTATTTTCATTTTGTGATGTGCCCAAAAACATTATCAGTTCAGCCTTTAAGAGGTTCATTGAGCTCTTTCAAGGATTTCCAAACTTCTTGGTAGCTTCTCCAATTACTCTTAATCATTGGCTTAAAATCTTAATGTTGGAGCCAAGTTGCTTCAAAATGAAATGGTCTCGTGTCTCGCTGTCCATGTTTTGCTGATAGAGAGATTAGCAAAGGATGGTGATCGAACCCAATTTACACACCTACTTGAACACTCGCCTCGTTAAATTCTCTCCTCTACTCGGCATTACATAAGGCCCTATCAAGCCTCTTGAAAAGTCTCCCTTCATGTTGAGTGATTGGGCACCTCCAAGTGAACTGGGCCCTTTAGACCTCAAATCTATTAGCCCACATTTATTAATATTATCGCTGAACCTCTGCCATTTCCTTTCTTGATTTTCTTCTCCACCCACTTGTTCCTTTGCACCTTTTATATCATTAAAATCCCCTGCTATTAGCCACAGGTGGTGACTAGATTTTTCTATTCTCATTATTTCTTCCCACATTTCCTTGTGTTCTTGTTCCCTCAAACTTGTGTATATGGCAGTAAACCTCCAGTTTTTAGTTCCTAATCCCCAAACTTCACAGTGTATGAATTGTTTGTTACTCTCAATTATATTCACCTTAATGTTAGTGTCTATCAAAAGTATCCAGATACCCCCAAACATCCCCTAGCATCAACAATAGCTTGATTCTTGTAACCCATTTTTTTTAATAATCTTTTGTGCCTTTTCACTGTTGCATCTAGTCTCAACCAGTACTACTATATCTGGTTTATGTTGCCTCATTTGTTATTTTAGAGCTTTTTGGAAAACACTTCCTGCTACCCCTCTTACATTCCAAATTATAATCATAATGACTTGATAATAATAGGAAGAAACACTCAAATACCTCTTGCCGAAACCCACTTGTCATGCTAACAATCACTACTTTCCAAGTCCATTGCCTCCTCTTGCTCTTTCTCTATGGCTTTAATACCTTCTAGGCCCATACACCCCTTACCATCTGATGGGTCTAGTGGTTCCTTCAGGTCCACCTCCATACTCGTTTCATCTTTCTTGTGTATATTCTGTATAAGCTGGTCTAGTAAATGATCTGCCAAATTTCCACCCTTTGTCTCCTCAACTTTTTTCTTTCTTTTTAACAAGTCCACCTCTATCCTTCTGGGCTCCCCTTAGTCCACCTTATATCTTTCTCGGCCTACTTCTTTCCCTTCTATTGACCTACTTATTTCTTTCTTTTTTCTTTCCTTATCATTTCTTCCCATATCCTCCTGTTGCATATCCCCTTTTCTCTCTCCAGTTTTAACAATACTAAATGCTTGATGTGATTCACCTTTCTGCTCCCCCTAACCACCTTTTCCTCTAATTATTTTAGTCTCTTCCATACCTACTCCTTTTCCCTTACTCTTTCCTTCTCTTGGTTTTTGTACGCCTACTCTAATCCTCTCCGTTTTGCTCGTTGACTCTGGCCGTCATTTTGTTGCGTGATTTTTTCTGCTAGATTTGATATATTTTGCAGTGGTCTTCTCTCTCCCTCTTTCTCCATGTCATTTCTCTCTCTCTCTTCCTCAAAGTTTAGTACTACGTATCTTGAAGCTTAAGCTAAAGATTTGTCTTCCTTCGATGTCTATCTATGTCCTTCCCCTACTCTTCCAGGCCTCTACATAGGACGTCTTCCCCTTCTTGAGTCTTGAACTAGCATCCAGTCCCCATGCACAGGCTTCGATGCATCCTCTGTCGACCCCCCTCCTCCGGTGTATATTTGCCCAATTTCTGACACTAGTTTAGTCAAACTAACTTCATTCCCTATTTTCTTTGGACAATGTTCCAACGCATGCCTATATTTCCCACATGAGAAGCATATATGATGCAACCCCTCATATTCAATTTTAAGCTCATTACCATCTACCACATACAATGGAAGCAAGGGTGCATTCAGATCCACTTTAATGCATATCCTTGCATACATTGTTCTTGCCCTCATTAACGTCATCTCATCAACTTTGACTGCTATCCCAATCTGGTTGACTAAGTGATAAAAAACTTTTTATCATAATAGTCACAAGGTAATCCAGGAAGCCTCACCCATACTGCTACTTTTCTAATTGTTTCATTCTAAGGGTTAAAATTCCTCTTCCTAGTTTGGACTATAACATAGTGATTCTGAACCAACCACGGACCCGCTTCCAATGCTAAATAGTAGTCGTCTATATTTTTAAACATGGCAATCATATATCCGTTTCCAATGGTTGATAGTTCTACAGAACCCGACTGCCCCTACATAGCTTGAAGCTTCTTCCTTAGCTGCATGAAGCCAGTAGCACTACTCATTGTCTTTATAATGAGTGAATTTTTCTAGTGTTTTTCCTCTCCTCTTCTAAAAACTCTATATGGACTCCTTTCTCATTATTGATCACATTGACTCCCTTCCTAAGTACATTTGGATTCAACATTATCAGATTACCATCCCACACCGGTTCTTGCTTATCCTTCTCTCTTCCATCTTCGTGAGATTGAGGCTTTACCACTTCTCGATAGGACAATATACTCATCGAGACATCTGGCTAGCTCTTCACTTCTAGTAGCATCCACTCTTTTTCATGGGGTTGTAGTGAAACTTCCCTTGTGAAGTTTCCTTCTGTTCTTGCTAACTTTCCTTCTCCTCCAGTATTCAGTTTTTCCTTGTCCTTTCGAACTATATTCAAAGGTGGAAACTCTAAGCTTCGCATTCTTTCTAGCCTATAGTTGCCTGGTGTTGGCCCCCTACCTTCATCCTCATCCATCTCACTGTCTGAACGACAGTCAGGCGGTTGATTATAACATAAAAGGTCATTCACTGTCATGGAAAAACAAACTCACACTCGGACCTTTTCTCTCTAACTTTCTCTCTCTCAATTTTCCCCGTAAATTGTTTCAATGAATCCATGTTTAATTCCATTTTATTATTATTATTATTAGATATTGTTGTTTTCCCAACAGAGGTCATCATATTGAAATCAAATAAAATTACAATGTTTCACAACCAAAACATAAAACAACCAAAAACAAACATAAGACACTAGCAAGCAAACTTTAAAAAAAAAGTATTTAGAAGTTCCTGAATGCAGCGAGAAAACATGCTTGAATTTTCCTCAACACCATATGCCAAATAGGTTTGTAACTGAGATCGAGTTTGAGATACCTAGACAAAACGACAATATCCTTCCAATAAAAACTCTGGTAGTTTGGCCAATTACCAAATCTACTTCCATAGAAACACAAGTAAAATTGGTTCATAATCAAATTCTTTGAGATAAGAATGTACTCAAGGAGAATAACACTCACAATGATATTAGTAGAGTAAGCACAATCAAAGTGACAATAATTAAGTGAATCATAACTCCAACTCAAAGATGAACAGTATTGCCATACAAATTAAATAAACTCATGTCTAGCACAAAAATTAAAAGTGCTCACCAACACATTGAACAAACACATATTTAGCCAATAATGAACAATGTATACAACAACACTAAACAGAGTCAAATTGATAATTATGAACTATCTAGAAACAAAATATGTTACCTCCCTTCCACATATAAATACCTCAAACAAAGCATTACTAGTGATTAGAAACAACCCATATATCACGGACGAGATTTGTGGAGGCACCCATCGAAGATCGTCATCGAAGGCCAACACACAAGTATAATAGACACATACCTCTGTGCTGCCATCCACTCTACCTCCCTACTCGTCGCCATAAGAGAACCTTTCCAAGGAGGAGATTACCACACAACATGGACGCAACTGAAGAACTACATCGACCGAGGAGGAGACGCCCTGCAAGGATAAAATGTTGATTTATTTTACTTAAAAAGTAAATTTAGCTACAAATTTTGAGAAACATGGTCATAAAATAGAAAAAATTGAAATATGAATCATGTAAATATGATTGGAATAATAGAATCATATAATTAACTTTCAAACAATAAAATTAAAGTCAAGGAATTAAATTAAAGATATAAATTAAATAAGGAATCATATGCAAGATCTATCTAAACTTTCCTAATTGCTGTAACGATATACTATATATCATATCATAATTTATAAAGAAAATGGTAGTTATGTTAGATACAAGA
The DNA here is from genome assembly GCA_037177275.1 of Acacia concinna. Lineage (NCBI taxonomy): Eukaryota > Viridiplantae > Streptophyta > Magnoliopsida > Fabales > Fabaceae > Acacia > Acacia concinna. The sequence goes on from JBAGKO010222651.1 coordinate 7,992, forward strand.
TTAATTTTAATGATGTCAAATATGTATGCCAAATATTAAAGAACAAAAAGTTTGTATAATGCATTTATCTTATATATTGTCTATTACATTCACTAACTACTATATTTAATGTAAAACGTTTTGTAGATTAGTTATGTAATAAGAAAAGTTATCCAATATGGTTATGGAGTATGCTTAGAAGATTAATTGGAAGAAAGAAGAGAGAATGATGAAAGGAAATTATCCAAGAAAAAGGAAAATATATGGAGATGGAGTATTGAGGTTGGTCAAGATGAAATATAAGATGTTAAATAATAAAGTTCTGAAATATGAGAGAAGAAGTCAAGTAAAGATGTTATTAAGATGGATTATGAGGGATGATTAAGAGATGGAAGATATTTGTCAAATAAAAGCAAGGAAGCATATGTGAAAATGATCAAGAAGAAAGAGAGGAGATTAAAGAAAGGAAAACATACAAGGTTTCATGGGAGATTAAGATTCAAGTTCTTGGATGTGATATTAGAATTTTATATACTCAAGTGAAGGTTAGATGGGTCAAATCAAAGTGAAGAATGACATATATGGAAGCTACACCATCATCACTTGATGCATCACTCGAGTGAAACATCCAGTGATGACTTGATCACTTGAGTGACCTCAGATCACTCGAGTGATGTCTTCTCTGTTGTACTCTGTTTTCATCCAGTAAAACAGAGCCTTGGTATTTTGATCATAACTTTCACAATACACATCCAATTGTACTAAAACTTCTTGTATATGAAACTATACTTCAAAATAAATGCAATGACCCTAGATTCAGGAAAATATCATATCGGATGAAGGAAATATGATTTTTTGAAGTTGATGCTAAAATTCTGTGTTCATTTCCAAGATAACTTCGATATTTTGAAGATTTCTCTCTTAACTGAGATCCAATATTGATGAAACTTCTTACATATGAAACTAGACATCCAATGCAATGCAATGAAATAAGAATCAAGCAAAAATCATGTCAGATCAAGGAGATATGCATCTTTGAATATGATGTTGGAGTTATACATGCAAATTCAAGATAGGTTCAGTATTTTAAAGATATCTACCACAACATAGATTCAATTGAGATGAAACTTCTTAAGTATGAATCTACATTCATTGAGTTTTTTTCTAGAAACAAGAATCAAAATCATATAAGGTTCGATGAAGGAGATATGCATGACAAAAGTCACCGCTGGAGTGTGAATTCATTTCCTGAGTAGTCGTCACTTTTTTATCATAACTCTTAGAATACAACGAATTTGGTGGCACTTCTTGTTGCATTGGAAAGAAGACTTCAAAATATTTCTAGATAAGGGTCATTTGCTCAATTTAGAGATGATTTGCCTAATCACATGAGTGATGTGGAAAATTTGATTACTTTCAACACACTCAAGTGATCTTCCAAGTGATTAATGAAGATTACTCTTGGAAGATCACTTGAGTGATCATTGATCACTTGAGTGATACAGCTCTATCACTTTTAGGATCACTCAAGTGATATGGAAGTGATGAACAAGTAGAATATCACTCAAGTAGCACTTAGAGTGATTTGTCCTAATCACTTCCTGAATCACTCGAGTAATGTGGAAGTGATGCCGTGCTGAAGTTCTGATCGCCGTCTCGGACTTTATCAATCTTCTCCAAACTCACATAAACCTTGATTATATTGTTTCTATTCATTTCTAATCATTATTAATCAAATTTATATAAAGGTTAAAGGTGATTAAACTTATATTAAGCTTCAACGATCAAAAAGCGAACTTCAACGGCTATATTTCCAATGGTCTTCTACAACAAAGCTCAACGAGAAGAATACAATCAACGGTTAAATACTCTTCATCAATTATAAATAGAGGAAGCATTCAAAATTGAAAAAGAGAGAGCTTGAACACGATCATCGATAAAATGCCCAACCTCTAAATTCATCTCTAACTCATATGCTTTGTTTCTTCGTCTCTCTATTTCTTAAATGATCTTATAATATACCTTAGAGAGAATCTATATTTGTGCTTTAGTGATCATTATTTACTTCTAAGAGAGAAGTTTTACTGTAATCTCTTATCATTAAGTGTATTTCCTTACGGTGTGTAAGGGAAAATCTCTCGGTGAAGAGAATTATTGAAAGCTACACAAGTGCCTGGCTAAATTTGTGGGATTGTAGAGACTTTTCTTGTGCCTGATTCACACAAGAAGATAGTGGATTGAAAATCTTAGGAGAAGCATGAGGACTGAACGTAGGTTAGTGGAGGACCAAACCAAGATAAATCTTTGTTTGCAATCTCTGTTCCTTTATCTTATTTATATCCAGCATATTTGATTTGGTTAATTGGTTAGTGTCTTAAGGTTTAATATCTTTCTACTTATTATTTACAAAGATTTGAAAAGATTATCAAGATTCTTAAATTTTTATATTACGTTCAATTCACCCCCTCTTGGGTGAAAGCCTGCACTAACAATATCCTAATATTTGTTCCTACTTTTTAAGTATTGTTAGGAAATGATGTACATTATTTAAATTCTTGTGAAGGTAAAATATATAGATTGTAATCAAATTTTGAAAGCAGTATATATAATTATTAATATTAAGCTGAATTTTGTGAAAGTGGGATTAAAAGAAGGGAGAATTTCAAAAATATCTTCTAAAATTCAAAATCTCAAATCAATCCTGTTACTCATAAGAGTAATGGGTTTACACATAAGAGTAATGATTTTCACAACTCAATTATATGGAAAATCACTGATTTGGCATTTTGAATTTCAAAAGATATTTTTCTAGAATTCTCCCTTAAATGAAAGCATTTTAAATAATTTTTCACTAAATGATAGTGCGTGTATTATAAATTTTTTTTGAGGGATTAAATAATATAGCTTAATTATTTAGATTTCTAGATTATCTTAATAAATTTAGAGTTTGATTTGTATTAAGAGTGATTAGAAATTTATATATTATAAATTATGAATTGGTGAAAAATAAATAAATAAATGAAAGAAAATTTTAAACATAGAAGAATAAGAGTGGGGGAAGGGGCACAGGTGATAGAAGTTTTAAAAAAACAAAAGGGAAAAAAAAGAAAGAAAGAAAGAAAAGGAAAGGCATAAGGGGTGGGAACCACGACCCCTTATTATTAATGCTTAAACCTTCTACCTTTCTTCTCCGTGAGTGCACCTCCCTGTTCCTTCGGCATCTCTTCAGCCAACAACACCATTTCTCTATTGGTGGAAGATTGAGATATTTCTTAACTTCATTTCTTCTTCATAAAATTACCCAACCTTAACAATCATTTCTTAAATATTTTTCTCCACACTAAGAGCTTTCTAAAAGTATAAATCTTGTTAGAAGAGGAGCAAGTTTGAAGATTAGGGTTTGGAGCAAGTGTTGATTTTCAACAAATGGGAACCATAGGATTGTAGAGATAAGAAAATATTAGTGTTTAATCAGTTTAAAATTTTTATATTGCATTATTTGAAAGATTTAGAGTTAGGGTTTAAATATTAGAGGAATATTATGATTTAGCATGATAGATTTTCTGATTAGAATTGAGTTTAATAGTTGGGTTATGTTTATTAGAGGTAGAATTAATGTTTAATCAATTTATAATGTTGTTAGAGTTTGAAAAATTAAAATGGGTATTTTGATTGGAACCTTAAATTAGAGAAATTGAGGATTTAAATAAATTGTAATTATTACTTCAAATAAGTTATTGAAATTTAGACATTGTGGGATTTGATATTTGGAATGGAGAATTGGACATTATAAGTTAGATTTAGAAGTTAGAAGTAGAGTTGGATACTTTATGTCATTGTAATTAAATTTGCTATATGTCTAGCAATTTGATTGATGAGTTATTGGATAATGAAGGTGTAGATTGAAGTTAATCATTTGATGTTGACAAATTGGAAGCACTCAAGTATTGGTAAAAATAAGTTTAGAGTAGAGGTAACCTTGATTATTCTTTTATATACTTGTCAACTATATATATGTATATATATATAAACTATTTTGGGATTTGTTGTGCCTTATGAAAGGCTTGATTTGGAATTGTGTATTTGGCTATCAACTAATCTAGATGTACTCAAAAACTTTCAAGCATGCTTGTGTGTATTAGAACTCATGGATATATATTTTAGAAATTGTTTAAGCATACTTGTGTGTTGTGATGGAAATATCGTTTATTATAAGTGATTTGAAAATGATGTTATAAATCTTATATAATGAACGCGTTTTATTATATTTCCTTGAATTGAAATAGTATTCTTATCTTAATGATTTTTTGTGAAATGTATTATTTGATAGAATTTGTTTGGAACTATATTTACATATTTTGGATCCTGTATATACATGTCATAATTGTGATTGTTTGTCTTGGATGCACATGGATGGATGTAGAGTTGTGATGGGGGATATTTTGTATGTAAATAC
>JBAGKO010222662.1:5000-12425 GCA_037177275.1 Acacia concinna
TCTCCTTTTTCAATTGGGAGAGATGGCTGAGTGGACGAAAGCGTCGGATTGCTAATCCGTTGTACGAGTTTTTCGTACCGAGGGTTCGAATCCCTCTCTTTCCGTTTCTGTATTTGGTATTTTATTTATTTTTTTTTTCAAAACAAAACCTTTCCTTTGTTTTTTTTTTATTTATATTATAATAAATAAGGATGTACAATAGATAAAATCCTAAGTAAGAACATTGAAAAATTTAGCAAATAAAAAGAAAGGCCTTTTTATTCTTCACGTCCAGGATTACGTCCTGGATCATTAGATAGGAATCCAAAGATGAAGAGAGAAACAAAAAATATCACTACTGTGTAAACAAAGAGTTTGAGAGTAAGCATTACACAATCTCCAAGATCTTCTTTTTTTTTCAAAAAAAAAAGAGAATAGATTCTCCATTTTTATACCCCATATCCTATTTTCACACCAACAAACAAAATGATTTCTCGAAATCAAAAAGAATTTTCAGAAATTCATTTGGAATAAGAGTCGAGTCTTTCATTAAAAAAAAAAGCTCTTTCGGATGACTCGAAAAGGGTTTTTCAATAAATGAAAAAGAATCAGAATGAGGAAAAGAAAGAGGGGGAGTCAGATTTTTTGCAGCTATCTAAGAATTGTTTGAATCGAGGGTTCATCCTGTAAGACTTATCCGATCTTATCCATTGTTCCATTTTTTTTTGAATAAATCATGTCTAGAACAGTAGTAAAGATCTCATCGAAAACTTACAGCAGCTTGCCAAACAAAGGCTAAGAGAAAAAAGAGAAGGGGTATTACTGGCATAAAATCTACGATTGGATTCAAAAAAGCATAGGCCTCAGGTAATTTGGCTAAGAAAAAACTACTCGAATAAAGGGTGGAATGAAGACAGATACAGATCAAACTAAAGATATTAAGCATAACAAACATTTTTTTTTCTTGGACTTGGAGATAATTGTATTTTGATTGAGTTATTGTTATTGATAATTGATATCCCTTAAAAATGAAAAAAAAAAGTAAGGTATACCAAAAAATCCTTCTTTGAACTCACCCAATCCAAAATCCTTCAATTCTCAAAAAAGAATAGAAGAAATCATACTTTTATACAATATCTTAATTGAATTATATGTAATGATCAATAAATTCAGTTTCATTGGATATATACACGTGTCAAAACCCTAGGAACAATAGAGTCCATAGATATTTTATTTCAGATTGGAATTGACGAACAACCAAAAACAATACTAGTGTTTATTAGTATTGAATAGAAATCGAAATGGGGCGTGGCCAAGTGGTAAGGCAACGGGTTTTGGTCCCGCTATTCGGAGGTTCGAATCCTTCCGTCCCAGGGAATACCTATTCTATATATAGATAGCAATACCTATTATCAGAATAAGGAAAGATTTTCTTTTTGAACTACCTTCTCTACTCTTTAAGAGTCAAATATTGGATATTATGTGATTGTTGTTTCTGATTTTTAATAATTCTATTCTTCTTTAAATCCTATTTAAATCCTATTTTTTCACAAATTAAATTCAAATAAGATAAGATACATATAGATGGAACTGAATCGAGTTTTGATCTAGGAACATAGATTCGAAGAATTGGAAATAAAGAAAAAAGGGGGTTGCAAAAGAGGTTGAATGCGCTTTTCATCGTATGTCCACCCCCTTATATTTGAAATATTGAATATTCATATTGAAATTTAAGTTAGTTACTTCGAAAAGTCTTATGTCCCATATAATAAGAATTAATTAACAATGTAAGATATCAATTTCACTAGTTGTGCTTGTACAAATTGGATTAAGAAATAATCAAGTTACATACATATAACATATCTATTTTCTTTGAACCTCATTTTTAGGTATTTTATTTCGTATTTGATTGGGTTCTCATAAATAATTGTAAATCCATGTAATAATATAGACAGAGAGTCATTCATACATCCTATATTCCCCTTGCTTTAAATAAAAATTATTGAACGAGCCCCCACCAGTCAAAGAAACTACGCGTAAAATGAGGAAATGCTTAATGTATTATTCTCGTTCTATTTCAGTGATAACGTTTTTTGGTTTTTTGAAAAAGATTTTGGATCCGTTAATTTGAAATATTTTATATTGAATATTCATAATTCATTCCAATGACAATTGTTCAGTCTATCTGATAGAGGGAATTTTTTTTTTTTTATGATTTTCTTTTTCAGTATGAAATGAAAGAAAAAGAGTCTAAATCTTCCTTTCCATCAACTTTTTTTTTATCCACTCCACGAAAAAAAAATTTATTTCTTTTTCTATCTATATTTTTTTAATCACGGAGGTTTAGGTTTAATTCAAAGATGGATTATTTATGATCATAAATGTAATCTTTAGTAAAACTTTATTCAAATAGTGATATCCCGGTAGGTTTTTTTTCAATTCAATAACTATTTGAATTGAATGATTTTTTATGAGTATTTGATATTCGAAGAAGTCTAAGATTGTTGAATATATCCTCTCAAGTTACTTGAAAATGCAATGTAGATTCAATACAAAGAACTTTTTTCTTCCTAATATTTAGAAATTCAAAATTAATAAATAAAAATATTGCATTCATCCAATAAAAAGAAAATCGAGGGTGAAATTGAATTCTTTCTAAGACTTCTTTAGAAACCAATCTAACGACCGAACAAATGACTATTCATGATTCCCTAATTGAATCAATTACATATCAGTTCCAAACTAGAGGCATGTTATGGTAAAACTTCGTTTGAAACGATGTGGTAGAAAGCAACGTGCGACTTGAAGGACATGATCAGTTGTGGATTCTTACATCCACCCTTTTGATTATATAGGAATGAAGGTGCTCTTGGCTCGACATCCTTTGTTCTGTTCCACTAGAACCCTCATTTTTTCTTGGGTTGTAGTGTAAACAGTATGTGATTGATGTAGCTCGAGTAGAAAGTATTGATTCATTTCTCAGGGCAAGGATCTAGGGTTAGTGCCAATTAATAAGTTGGAACAACTTCGTAAGTGTAGTCGAGTCTATTTTCGATTTCGAAATCGAAAGGATCCAATTCGAGCAAGTTTCAAATTCAAAAAAGGAAAATTTGTTGGAATTAGTGAAATTCTTTTGATCCAAAGTGTATCGTGCGGGAATCAACCGTTTATGATTCTTTGATAGAAATAAATCAGAATAAAGGGGTATGTTGCTGCCATTTTGAAACGATTAAAAATCACCGAAGTAATGTCTAAACCCAATGATTCAAGGCAAAGATAAAATATTTTGGAACAAGGAAATATCTTTTTTTTTTTATTGTCTCGACAACTAGATCAAGAATAAGGAGTCCGAATATATTCGAAATGAGACAAAGAAAAGGGGTTAGAGACCACTCAAAAAATCAAATGCCTAAGGGTTTTCTTTTGAGCTATTTCAGAGTTACTCAACTTGAGTTTTGAGAATACAAATGATTTTTTTTGGAATTGGAAAAAGAAGAATAAAAAAGTATTAAATAATCATAGTCTAATTTATTTGATTTAATGTTTTTATAAATCTATTTGACATTAGAATTGTATACATAGACATATCTTCTAATTTCTCGAGCCGTACGAGGAGAAAACTTCGTATACGTTTCTAGGGGGGGGTTCTAGTTTATCTACGTCTATCCCAATGAGCCGTTTATCGAATCGTTGCAATTGATGTTCGATCCCGCAGAGAAGGAAGGGATCTTCGTAAAGTGGGTTTTTATGATCCGATAAATAATCAAACGTATTTAAATATTCCTGCTATTCTATATTTTCTTGAAAAAGGCGCTCAACCTACAGGAACTGTTTATGATATTTTAAAGAAGGCGGGGGTTTTTTTTCCAGAATTTCGTCTTAATTAAAGGAAAGTCAATTAATGAAATACAAAAGAAGAGGGTGTGGGTGATTCGTATATAGTTTTGTATAAGTATAAGTTTTTTCTACTATACTTTCTCCACTCCCCTCCTCTTCTTTTGCTCTATTTATACTTTTTTTTATTGTATTCTTTTCTAACTATTCATATTGACAAACAGTGTATTGAACAAATATAATTCGATCGTGTAGAAACGGATCTATCTATCTTCCTTATATTTTTCGTTCTTATATTTCGTTTTTTACTTTATTCAAAAAAAAAATATCTATATATAGATATGGGTTCGTTCGATTTCTTGTGATACAAACAAAAAGTTTTTTTTGGTTAAAAAAAAATGGATAACATAAGCGAGAAGAGGCAGTCTATCCAAATTGCCTATTCTTTTATCTGAAAATTTTATTATTCTTATTGGATCTGTTTATTTTTCTTTTTTAGATTCAGAATTTCCGAATCAATTCGAATTTTATTGCTAGTTCGATGTTTTGATTGCGTCGTGCAATTGAATTTCTTTATTTTATTACGATTGTATCTACATATCCTACTTTTTTTTTCGGGTTGCTAACTCAACGGTAGAGTACTCGGCTTTTAAGTGCGGCTAGCATCTTTTACACATTTATATGAAGTAACGAATTCGTTCATACCTTCGGTAGAGTTTGTAAGACCACGACTGATCCTGAAAGGAATGATTGGAAAAAACAGCATGTCGTATCAATAGAGAATTCTGAAAATATTTTATTCTTACTGGATCGGTTCAAAACCTTGTTTTAATTTTTAGTGAGAAAAAAAATGAAATTAATTCAGATTTGGGTCGAATGAATAAATGGATAGAGTCCTATGACCTCAATTAATTCTAAAGAAAAAGCAACGAGCTTCTGTTCATAATTTCTTAATTTGACTGATTGCCCGATCTAATTACACGTTAAAAAGATATTAGTACCTGGTACGGGAAGGGCTTTTCCATGAGTGGATGATTCTCCATTTTTTAATGAGTCCTAACTATTAGCTATTTCCTATTATAGGTTGTACATAAATGTGTGGAAGAAGCGGCATATTGATAAAGAAATTTGATTTTTCCAAAATCAAAAGAGCGATTGGGTTGAAATGAAAAATAAAGGATTTCGAATCCATCTTCTTATCCTATAACGAATAGAAACTAATTCGATTGAAAAAGAGAGGATAGAGAGTCCGTTGATGAGTCTACCTGTCTCCGAGGTATCTATTCTTTTCTTACTAAAATACCTTGTTTTGACTGTATCGCACTATGTATCATTTGATAAACAAGAAATCCCTACTTTTTTTTTCTTTTTGGAGTCAAACCGAATTTCCAATGGAGGAATTTCAAGGATATTTAGAACTAGATAGATCTCGACAACATGACTTCCTATACCCACTTCTTTTTCGAGAGTATATTTATGCACTTGCTCATGATCATGGTTTATTAAATAGATCGATTTTTTTCGAAAATGCAGGTTATTACAATAAATCTAGTTCAATAATTGTGAAACGTTTAATTACTCAAATGTATCAACAGAATCCTTTGATTTTTTCAGCCAATGATTCTATCCAAAATCCATTTTTCGGGCACAACAAGAATTTGTATTCTCCAATTTTCTCAGAGGGATTTGCAGTCATTGTGGAAATTCCATTTTCCCTACGATTAGTATCTTCCTTAGAAAGGAAAGAAATAGCAAAATCTCATAATTTACGATCAATTCATTCCATATTTCCTTTTTTAGAGGACAAATTTTCACATTTAGATTATGTGTTGGATGTACTAATACCCTATCACATCCATCTAGAAATCTTGGTTCAAACCCTTCGCTACTGGGTGAAAGATGCCTCTTCTTTGCATTTATTACGTTTCTTTCTCCACGAGTATTGGAATAGTCTTATTACTCCAAAGAAACATATTCCTATTTTTTCAAAAGAGAATCCAAGATTATTCTTGTTCCTATATAATTCTCATGTGTGTGAATACGAATCTATCTTTCTTTTTCTCCGTAATCAATCTTCTCATTTACGGTCAACATCTTCTGGAATCTTTTTTGAGCGAATATATTTCTATGTAAAAATAGAACATTTTGCCAAAGTCTTCTTTGATAATGATTTTCAGTGCATCCTATGGTTCTTCAAAGATCCTTTCATGCATTATGTTAAATATCAAGGAAAATCAATTCTGGCTTCAAAAGATACGCCTCTTTTCATGAATAAATGGAAATATTACCTTGTTAATTTATGGCAATATCATTTTTACGCGTGGTTTCAACCAGGAAGGATCGATATAAACCAATTATGCAATTATTCTATTGACTTTTTAGGCTATCGTTCAAGCGTGCGACTAAATTCTTCAGTGGTACGAAGTCAAATGCTAGAAAATTCATTTATAATAAATAATGCTATGAAGAAGTTCGAGACAATAGTTCCGATTATTCCTCTGATTGGATCATTGTCTAAAGCGAATTTTTGTAACACATTAGGGCATCCCATTAGTAAACCGACCCGGGCTGATTCATCAGATTCCGATATTATCGACCGTTTTTTGCGTATATGCAGAAATCTTTCTCATTATCACAGTGGATCCTCAAAAAAAAAGAGTTTATATCGAGTAAAATATATACTTCGACTTTCTTGTGTTAAAACTTTAGCTCGTAAACACAAAAGGACTGTACGCACTTTTTTAAAAAGATTAGGTTCGGAATTTTTGGAAGAATTCCTTACGGAGGAGGAAGTTGTTCTTTCTTTGATCTTCCCAAGAACTTATTCTACTTCACGAAGGTTATATAGAGGACAGATTTGGTATTTGGATATAACTTCTATCAATGATCTAGTCAATTATGAATGATTGGCTATGAGATCATGGAAATGTAAATTATCCTTAAATAATGAAGAGATAACAAAAAAAATTCATTCATTTTTTTTATGAAATATTTCTGTAGTAAGATTTAAGTTAGGGTTGATCGACCGAGTATTCCATTTTTCTTAGAGTCCTTTCTAGGGAAGACACTGAGTTTTCGATGTATACATAGGGAAAGCCGTGTGCAATGAAAAATGCAAGCACGGTTTGGGGAGGGATTTTTTTTTACGTATTTTAACAAAGAAATTATCTACTCCATCCGACTAGTTCCGGGTTCGAGTCCCGGGCAACCCATTCTATATAGAAAGAATATCGAGATTCTATATATCCGCATTATCTTTTTGTAACTCACCTCATTGGTATTCATTCAGATTCCAAAAATTCGGATGAATCTTGATAGATAAGATCATAGATAGATATCTATGAATATGGATATTGGTTGACACGGGTATATAAGTCATGTTATACTGTTGAATAACAAGCCCTCAATTATCTATTTCTATTCTATTTATAGAGAATTCGTGTGCTTGGGAGTCCCTGATGATTAAATAAACCAAGATTTTACCATGACTGCAATTTTAGAGAGACGCGAGAGCGAAAGCCTATGGGGTCGCTTTTGTAACTGGATAACCAGCACTGAAAACCGTCTTTACATTGGATGGTTTGGTGTTTTGATGATCCCTACCTTATTGAC
>JBAGKO010222698.1:0-12424 GCA_037177275.1 Acacia concinna
AACTTAGTTGGAAGCTAAATGTCAACTAATTTAACATATAAGTATAAAAGTATGAAATTAGATGTAAGGGTAAAATAGTAAATCTATTATTGTCACCCCTCCCTCCCCTCCCCTCTAACAAATCAAATAAGATTACATGCCTCTCTCCCCTCCCATCCCATCCCCTCCCCTCAAACCAAACACACCCTGAAAGTAGCTTAATTAAAGAATTATACTGTCAAATTAAATGTACACATACATTATTGCCTTCTGTACCTTCTCATGATAATTATTATATTGGGGGTTAAAGGGCATCATCACTCTAAGTTTTTACTAGGGGTGATTTTGGTTTAAAAGTTTTTTTATAGGTAATTTTATTTCCTAAAGTTTTTAAAATGGAGCAATTTTGTCCATGACTGTTAATTTTATTAATTTTAACCGTTAATTGATCAAATATGTTGAGTTGGTAGTCTAAATGTTATCCATGTTATTTTTTAAAAGTGTAAATATCTCAAAAAGTACATATGTCATCTATTATATTTTTTTAAAGTTAGATTTAAGACTTAGAGGGTAAATTTACATCTTTAAAAAATAACGTAGATGACATGTGGGTTGTTAGTTTAACATATTTGATCAACTAACGGTCAAAATTAACAAAGTTAATAGCTAGGGACAAAATTTCTTTATTTAAGAAACTCTTAGAACAAAATTATCTCTGAAAAAACTTTCAAGATAAAATCTTCTTTTAAGTACAAAATTCTAAAAACAAAAATGCCCATATAACCCTTATTATATCAACCATGTGTAGTCAAGAAGAAACATTAAATGGGGTCGACTACTACCTCCACAATCACATAGTGTTGTTGTACTTTATTAACCACCCAATTTTTTAATAAATTGTTAATTAAAAAAAGATATTGTTTAATATCTTCATTGAGCATTCTTTTTTAATCAGTCAGTACTACCCTTTTGTAGAAAATTATATATATACTACTTGATATAAATAATCATTTCACCGATGGCTCTAACGACCTACGTCCACATGTCCGACAACTCTCGAGTAGCGTGTTGGGATAATTTATTATAACTTGGCACCCACACATACTCCCAAAATTTGACAAGTGTCACATCTCCAATTTTCCATCCGATGCCCTTCTCCGCGAGAGGCCAAGCCTTTTCATATATTGCCCTTCCAGGTTCCAGGTTCCAGGTTCCAGGTTCCAGGTTCACGCTTTCTATTTTCAATTTTAGGAACCATCTCCGTGCCAGCTTGTTTGCTTTAATTTATTTTAATTAAATAAGATTTTATGCACAAAGTACGAAAAAGACTCATCTCATATACTTATTTCGTATTCCGTAAATAAGATCTTATTACCTCTAAATAAGTTATTTTAAATAAGTATTATATTTTTCTCAGATTAATTTAACGGACAAAACATCTTTGTGATTTACCAATCCCCATCCTAACTTAGCCATGAAAGCCAAATTCTGTTTAGGAGCACTTCGAATACTAAGTTCCCCTTCATTATTACTGTGGCACACATCCTCTCAAGCCACATGATTAACCTTTTTTTTAACCGTTGTTGAACCTCATAAAAAAATTTCGACATTTCTTATCAATACCATCACAAATACTTGCTGGAGGCATAGTGGATTGCATAGTGTAAGCCAGGATTGCCAACACAATGACGATATTAGAGTTTATCTTGCCACCATAGATAATGTATGAGCCTTCTAATTAGCCAGAGTGCTATCTATTTTAGTCAAAGCACGCTCAAACATACCTTTCAAAACCCTCGTATGTTGAACAGAGACTCCTAAATATTTGCGTAAATCAGTAGTGGAGGTAAAGCCCAAAAGGTCAAATTTCTTTCCTCTTTGCATGACATTCATTATTAGAGAAGAAAATACGGGATTTAACCTCATTAACCTTTTCCCTGATGGTGCACAGAAGTCATCCAAACATGCTTTAGTAGTCGCTACTTGATCAGCACTAGTTTTTGCAAAAGAGATTAAATCATTTGCAAAAAATACAAGCGGTATTATTGTGCCATGCTTTTTTAAACGAAATGGCAACCAGCCTCTTGAACTTCATACTGTATTAGATGAGCAAGCTTCTCCATTGCTAAAACAAATAGATAAGGGGAAATAGGATTATCTTGACAAATTCCTCTAGATGGTAAAAAAGAATCACCTTTTCCCCCATTCCAAAGTATCTTCATCTCAACGGGACTCAAACAGCATGTAACAATATCAATAAAATTGGTTGGAAACTTAGAATACCAATTTCCTGAAGGCATTGTAACACAAACTCTTAACTCAAATTATCGTAAGATTTTTCAAGATCAATTTTCAAAGCCATAAAGCCTTTCTTCTTGAGCAAATTACACATAGAATGAATTATCTTTTGAATTAGGATTATATTATCAACTCCCTATAATTTAATGGGTGGTTGCTTTAGACCCAGGAACAAAGAACCAAACCGGACTGGCTGGTCAGATCAGAAAATCGGCTGGCCTGACCCATGTCCGGTCCAGTTGAACATTTAACTGGGGGCTGAGTCATTTAAAAAAAATCCCCAAAATGATGTCGTTTTGGGTTTTTTTTTTATGAGCGACGGTCCATATCTCATCTTGAGTATGCAAGATTAACGGCTAGGGAAGTTTTCGCCTTTAACTTAGCCCTTGAAGATTTTTAATTGCATTTTGACCTCACGAATATCGCAGAAATTGACCCTGCACCATCTTTTCTTCATGCTTATAGCTTTCGCATTATTTTCTTTGCAATTTAGTCTCTTTTTTCTTTTCAAAAATGCCCTTGACTAGTTTTTTTTCTTTGTAATTCAGTCCTCCTTCCTCTTAATCTCCATTTTCTTCTTATTTCTTCTTCAAATCTACAATAAAATTTCATCAACTCATGATCAAGCATATAATTGCATGTAAACGACAATTTTAAGCTTCAATTAAGCTAAAATGACGACAATACCCCTATGCACATATTTATTCAATTTAATCCACAATAATACTTTCCTACTTCCATTTTTCCACATTTAAAACACTACTTAAGCCTAATAATTCATACAAAATAGTAACTTATCATCCTGTCACTTGGGTATTTAGTAACATCTAAATTATAATATTTTAATATGGCCGGTTTAATGGCCGTTTCAACCCCGGTTGAACCCTTTAGACCCTAAACTTATACCGTAACCAATTTTTTAACCGGTCTGATTTTTTGTAACTTACTTTAACATTATACTGTTCAATCTATTTGCCTCTGCCTATTCAAATTAAAAGCAACGAAGCGAGTATATGAAAACAGAGTGGGTAACTCTAGTACCGAAGGAAATTAAAAAAAGATGTGCACGCCTTTATTAAATAATTCAAATGGAGAAAATGAAATTTACTGCATTTTACTAGGCTAAAAGCAACTCTTATTGGGTACATCAAGGGCAGACCAATATGGACTATATGTCTAACGTCCCCACTACATAAACAACCTTGTCTAGATTTGATTACTCTCTTGTAAATAGAAAGCCACTGCTACCCCAAAAAAAAAACAAACAAAACAAAACAAAAAGAAAGCCACTCACTTTATGGATGATGTTCACTTGACTTCCTGCTTCGTGCCTTTAATTTATACCCTATAGTTATTTCTATTGCGTGTTTTGCCCACTATTCTTTTTAGCTCTTGCTTTTACTTGTCTTAAAAAGCAATTACATACATACTTAAAAAAAATATATCATGGATAAAGTTCTCACTTCAACTATTGGTTTGAACCGGAAAGAGATACTCTGCTTTATCCTTTATTTCATTTTTCCCCTCCATTACCCTCCTCTACTCTTCTTAACCCTTGATAAAAAAATTCAATGATTCATATTTAACATTTTATGAAAATAAGTATTATTATAATTTTAGATAAATAAATTTAAGCCGGTAAAATTTGACATAAATATTTCACTCATGTAGACTATTATTATAAAGTAAACTTTTTTCATTTTTTCATGTTAATAGTTCAGATGGAACTTTAGCTATTTAAATTTATTTTTTTAATTTTTAATATTAAATAATAATTCTAATAATATCTATTTTATAGAATGTAAAATCTGGACTATTGAATTTTTGATCCAATTGGTGATAAAGAGTAGAGGAGGGAAAAATGAGGGGATGGGTAAAGGAGATGATCTATTTCCATTTGAACATACAACCTTGTGTGTGTTTAGGGTTTAGGCTTATTAGAGATAGGAGTTGTCTTTAAATTCAAAGAATGCTCACAAAAATCACTTGAGTGTATTTCAAATAAATTGCCTCCAATTAAAAAACTTTATTTATTACAAAAGTCCATGAATAATTACCTTTATTGACAAAAGGATTTAAACACATGACATTGTGGATATTGGGTCAAATCCTTTTTAACTGAATTAAATTTTATTAGTCATATTATGTATTAGTTAACTTAATACATAATACAAAATTAAATAATACATATTATGTATTATTTAAATTTTTCATAAAAAATGTATTATTTAACTTATCTTTTTATTCAAATTTTTAAAACTTTTGTTTTTTAAAAAAATTATCATTTAACTTTATGCATTAAAAAATCAATATACGATAAAAGTTAACAGAAACCTAAAAAGGAAGAATTGCACTAGAAAGAAAACACGATCAAATTGAACAACTTAATGGACTAAAGTAAGCTTTATTTTTGAAAAGTTGTAATACCCAGTTTCGTAAAAAACGGCTAAGATACGTGTGTCATTAAATACCTCATTTTAATCATTATTTCATAATATTTTCTAATTCCTTTTTTAAAATATTTTTCATATTTGATTGGTTAATCAACTATATTTGGAAATGATTTGAAAATTTTTAAATTCCCTAATTTTCTTTATTTTATAACTTCCTTCATTTCATAATACTTCCTAATTCTTTTTTAGTATATGTTGTTCATATTTGATTGGTTAATCAGCTATATTTAGAAATGATTTGAAAACTTTTAAATTCTTTCTTTATTTTATAACTTCCTCCTTTTGACCCAAAAAAATCCGCCTAAAAATGGCAATATCGTTACCAAAATTATCACTCCATCAATGGCATTACATTCCCATAAATAATGATGAGGATGCTTTTGGCATCCCCATAAATTATGTCTTAATTATAATCATTTGATTTAGAAATAGCGATTTCCTTTTTTGCCAATAGCCTATATCAACTCTTGGCAATCATAGACATCTTCTAATCATAATGATCTGTAATAAAAAATTATAAGATTTCAAATTTCTAGACGACAAATTAGGGGATGATTAAGGACAATTATCAAACTTTTAATGATATTTGATGGATTGCTAAAAATTGTGGAGACATTTTAGAAATTCATCAAACTTTTTATAATAAGTAATGCATTAAGACAAAATATTAAAAAAAAGTAAAACGAGAAGAGTATCCAAAAATAGATTTAAACCAACTTTGAATTTTTTTTGAGTTAAGGTCTAATTTGATAATTAAGTTGTCTAAGTAGGGATTATGCACTCCCATATGATCTTTGATATAAGATCTATTTTATGAGTTTTTATTTTAAACTTTGACACCACCTGGTGATTATGTTCTCAATATACTTTCATTAATCATGCACCTAAATTTTGATCTTGTATGTCTAATTCAACTAAGGGCCCATTTAATTCAAACCCATTATACCCTGCAGTGCAATGCGATATAATGGTAATGCAATACAATACTAATTACATAACAAGTATTTGGTTAAATTTTTAAGCAAGGTGCAATGAGCTATTTTTTTTTAATAATTATTTAAAATTAATGTATCACACAAAGTCTATTTTACCCTTAATATAATCTCTGTAGAAAAATAGTTAAGAGTTATTGTAAGAGGGTAGTGATAGTGATAACGGTGAATGAGGAGGTGCCGACGACGGTGGAGGTGGAGGAGGAGTTGGCAGCGATGTTGGAGGAGGAAGAGGTTGTGGGGGAGACAACAGTAGAGGAGGAGCCAACGGAGGTGGAGGTAGTGGCGGTAACACCAGCGGTAGAGCTAGCAGTAACAGGGGAGTAAGAGGAGGAAGAAGTGGTAGCGGAGATGGTAGTGGATGGGGAGGCGGTGAGGTCAAGGTGGTGGAAATGGTGGTTGTGGCGTGGTATGATAAGTGACATGAAACAATTGAAATAAATACAAATGAAGTTAAAAGGTAAATTGAACTTTTGGAGCCATGTAATGGGATGATAATAAGGATTCATATGAGGGAAGTATAAATGAGGATTACTATTGTTTTGGTAATCAACATTATCATAGTAAACTCTATTACCATACTAAAGAGCAACCAAATATTATTATCTTGGTAATATAATCTTGATTACTATTGAAGGTGTGCAATAGAGTTAAACCAAACGGGCTCTAAGTAACATTATCATGTACTACCTTCATTCCTAATTATAAGACTAGCTGATTTTTTTTAGAGATTAATTAAGGAAGTTAAACAAGTCACTTGAACAAGTCCTATGTAATGTATCGTGACATTATATATTAATTTATAAGTTAGATAAAATAAATTGAAGAAAAAAAAATTTAAGTGCTTTAAAGTAATGTAATTAACTTTTTTAGGAATCTTTAAAAAATTCAATTGGGTCTTATATTTAGGACTAAAGGTAGTATATTGTTATCACAATTGTAGGAAAATAGTTCTTATGCAAGACATGGAGAGATATAGCTTGTTTTGTACTAAAATGAGAAATCACTCAATTGAATTGTCAGATCTTGATATTGAACTAATGAACGATACTCCATTTAGAATTTGTTATTAGGACTGCCAATTAAAAAACTTATATAACTAGTTAAAGAAACAAAAATAAAGGTAATTAATTAATGAATTATTTTCAAAATTTTTTAAAATTATAATCACTGCATCTCATTAATTATAAGTTTTGTTTTTTGTTTTTAATTTGATCAAGGGTTTCCCATTTCGAGGCTTGAGGAATGAAAAGTTATCACCTTTTTCAACTAGCGTCCTTATCAGGATTTGAATTTATGTTCTCCTCCTTGTGTTGGTAAAGCTGCTCGTCACCTCAACTAACAGGTAGGAAAGATTATTTTATTATTTGAAAGATTATTGAATTAGCTAAATACATTAAAGCAAACACCATTTAGAAAAAGCTAATCTTTTGGACAATGGATTCAATATTATAAAGCCAAACTAGATCCTACTTCACTCCTTTACATCTTCCCATCCTTTTCCTTTTTCATTTTCCATCCTTTTTATAAGATGTTAAATTTGGATCATTGATACCTTAATTCAATAGTGGAAAAGAGAAAAGGAGGAAAAAGGGACCATAGGAGGTGTTATTTTTCATACATACATCATTATTTGCAACATTCTTAAATTAAAATAAGAACAATCTATTAGAGCTATTAGGTCCGATTCCATTCAGATAAGTGAATATGAGTAAGAGAGTGAAGGAGAGCATAACCCGACTCTGTCGCAGAAGAAAAGGATGAGTTATTATGAAGTTGTAAGAAGGTGCGTGCTGGGGATGGTTAGTTCTCAGCTGAGCATTCTAGATCCCTAGGGATGAGGACTAAATGCACGATGAAGCTCTTATAGGGAACATATCACAGACAATATTGAATACATGAGGTCATTTAAGGAGGCGTTGACTAGAGAGAAGGAAAACGAGGAGGAAGTGGAGGATTTGTGGAGTGGGGAGAGGTGGAAGGAAAGGGTCAGAGTAGAGAGGTTAGAAGGAGGTCATAATGTAATCTTCTCACCAAAGGAGAAGGAGCATTTGGTGAAATGATTGAATAATGCCTTGATTGCCAAGCTTTTGGGTCGAATGGTGGCTCTTGAGTATTCAGAAAAGAAGGTTGAACAACTATTGGCACGTTATAGAGAGGTTAATACAATTGATGTGGGGTGTGGTTTTTTTGTGGTGCAGTTTAATAACTTGCATGATTACGAACTTGCTCTAACAAGAGGCCCATGGCTCTCGTTTGATCATCACTCATTGGTTTAACTTTAGAAACAAGATTTTAATCCAAAGTTTGATGTAATTTTGAAAATATCGGCATGGATTTGGATTGCAAAGTTACTATTAGAGTAGTATGATCAAGGTGCTTTGTATGTCATTGGATCTCAAGTAGGATAGTTATTAAAAATCGATACAAATACAATATGCTACAAGAAGGGGTTGTTTCGCTAGGATTTGTGTGGAGCTTGATTTGAATACTCTATTGTGCCTAATAGTCTATGTGAATAGTAATGAGACAAAGGTTAAATATGAGAGTATGCACATTATTTATTTGTAATGTGGAAGATATGGTCACGATATGGCTCATTATGTAGTAAAGAAAGGGGCTTCGGAAGGAGGTAGTAGTTTGGTGAAGGAGAAAGGAAGTGATATACATGGGAGAAAACTCAGAGAAGACCCTTGGTGGTAAGGAGACAACAGAAGGTGGTGTGGTGCAGTATGAGCCATGGATGATAGTCCAATGAAGCTGGAATCAACGACAGGGAAATCAAAATGTGAAAGTGAATGATTTTGGGTGATTTCAATGAGCTAATCTCATAATAAGAGTACGAGGATCATGGTTTTAATCATTAGTTAAGGATGATATCAGGGTTGCGAAAAATCACACACAAATAAGTTAATGGCATGTGGAATACTGAGCAATCACATGCGAAAAAAGAGCTTGAGAGACATAAGGTTGGGCTAGTAATGAAAGAGAATGTGGCTTTAACTAATGGGCCAAAACAGATTAGGCTAAGGGCTGAAACAAAATAAGAATAGAGAAGCAGGAGGTGGTGGTGAGCAATAACATGGGTAAGAAAGGTGAACATAAGGATAAGAGTGAGGCTTCTATTATTTATATGCTAAAATTAGATTTGATTAGAACTCAAATGAAGTGATTGATATAGACTTGAGTGTGGTAGTCCATAATGAGTTACAATCAATCACACAAAGAGTTTTTGAAGATTGGGGTCCTAAACATCATTGACATATGAACGATGTAAAGGAAGTTTTGGTTATATCATTAAGTGTATCACTATATTCTTTAAATATAGTGAGAATTCTACTATACTGTATATCATAATTAATGGTACCTATCAAGTATTATAATACTCTTATTAGAGCCCCCAATATTTATTGCTTGGATAGTAAGTATATTTGCTTAATCTACACATAACATATGCTATGTCTGGTTTAATATAATTCATCAAATGCAACAATCTTTCAATGATTTGTGCATATCTAGATTGATAGATGGTCTCTACTTAAATTTTCACCAAGTGTGTACTACATCATAAGAAGTACTCAAATAATTTTCATCAAATTGTTCAAACTTTCTCAGAATTTTTTTCAACCTAATGTTCTTGTGAAGGTTGAATCCCATGTTCATTCCTTATTATTTTAACACCTAAAATCACCTTTGCTTCTCCAAGATTTTTCACATCAAAGCTTGAAGCAAGGAAACTTTTGTTTCAAGTACAACATTTAAACATGTACTAAAGATAAGCATATCATTCACATACAATCAAATAATCATACAATCATTGTGCACAATTTTTGCTCAAACACATCACTCTACTTCAATTGTAGAGAATCCACCACTCATCAAAACTTGATCTAATTTTTAATGCCATTGTTTGGGTTCTTGTTTCAACCCATATAATGATTTAACTAATTTATAAACTTTATTTTCTTGCTTAGGAACAATACATCCTTCAAGCTGTACTGTATACTTCTAAATCATCATTTAAAAATGCCATTTTAACATCTATTTAGTGAATAAAAAGATTATGAATTGATGCTAAAGTAACAAGAACTCTAACAGAGGAAATTCTTATCAAATGAGAGAAAGTATCAAAATAATCTATATTTTCCTTTTGGGCATGACCTTTAGCTACTAGTCTAGCTTTATATTTATCTATAGACTCATTAGGAAAATATTTTTTTTTCTTAAACATCCATTGACAACCAATAGACTTTGTTCCTAGAGATAAGTCTACTAAAGCCCAAGTTTTGTTCTTACGCAAAGAGTCTATTTCAGTTTTAATGGCATCTTTTCAAAATTTTGCATTCAGAGAGGAAACAACTTTGTAAAATTTTTAGGTTCATCTTGCACTAATAAATATAAAAATAATCCCCAAACGAAGTTTCCTTCCTTTGTCTTTTATTTCTTCATAAATTTTTAGGTAAAAATTCATTTGAATTTTGTTCGCAAGACGAAAAGGCATTTTTAAACCTTTTAAATATATGCTTAGCTTTCAAAGGAAAAATATGTTTAAAAAAACTCAACATTTTTTGTTTCATTGATTGGATTGTGATATAAGATATCACTTTGCAAAACTAAAAACTTATATGTAGCACTTTGTTGAGCATAACCATTAAAATACAATCGGTAGTTTTGGAACTTTTTCTTTCTTTTTTCCTTTTAGGGTCAAGTAATAAAACTTTTGCAAGATACTCTCACAATTTCAAACATTTTAAGTTAGGTGTAAATGCTTTCCAAAGTTCATAAAGTGTCTTCTTAGTTTTCCTATGGGTTATTTTATTTTGTAAAAAACATACCATTAATAAATCTTCACCCCACAAGTTATCAGGCTTCAGAACTCACAAGTGAATATTCATCTTTTATTTTAAAGTTATATTTTTCCTTTCTAATATTCAATTAGAATTTGGTGAATATGGATGAGTTATCTCATGTATATTTCCTTTCTTTTCACAAAAATCATTTAAAAGTAAAATACTCATTTCCTCTGTCCAACCTAACTTTTGTGATCTTTTTGTTCAATTGATTTTCTACCTTTATCTTATACAACATAACATTTTTCAAAAGCTTCATATTTATTTGTCAATGGATATACTTTTGTATATTTTGAAAAATCATCAATAAAAGTGATAGAATACCCTTTTCCTCCTCTAGTTTTTGTTTGCTTAATTTAAATCCCACATATTAGTATGAATTAAGGCTAGCAACTTAGTTTCTCTTTGAATGGAAAAATGTGGCTTTTTAATCAACTTAGTTTCAACACAAATTTCACACTTGTTGCACTACTACAAATAAGAGTTTTAACATCTGTTTTAAAAAAAATTTAGCCTCTGTTTTAGAAGGGACGCCTATCTGGGTGACGTTAAAGGTTTTTTGAAAAGACGTCCGTCTAGTCAAATGGATGCGTAAGACAAATATTAGGTGTCTGTTTTTTTTAAAGAATGGATGCTTAAAGAATCTAAAGGCGTCCGTTTTTAATTAACAACAAATGGCATAGGCGTGGCAATTAGGCTTCCGTTTTTGTCAAAACGAACGCCTAGACAAATTATTTTTTAAAAAATTATTACTACGACGTCTATTTCTAATTTATTTTTTTAATTTCCTTTCCTTTTTGAAAATAGCACCAATGTAATCTTACAATTTTTCAAAACAGAAACACGTTCAAACAACTAGTATTTCATAGTATCTCATCAACCAGTAGTACCATTCACCATAATGTAATTTGAAAAGGTGAAAAAAATTTAAAGTGACCTAATGCAATGTAAAATTAACATAATCAAAGGAAAAAATCAAAGTGACCATACCAGTTGCTGAATTTTTGAGAGACAAGTGCTTCTAGTAATTTGGTGGAATCTCTGCTCTTGGACAAATTTATCGAGCAATGCAAGCTACGAGTAATTCGTGTTTAAAAGAGGACAGTCGAGTGATAGGAAGAGAGGCAACCAAGGATACACACCATGAGAAGGAGCCCAACAAGAGAAGAGGGAGGGAGATGGCTAATGATTAGGTGAAAGAAGAGAGAAATATTTCACCATTCAACTAAAATACGAGAAGAGAAATAGCTCAAAAGATGATAGAATATGAGAGAAATAGTTTAGAAAATGAGGGAATATGAGAGAAAATATTTAAGTTCAAAAAAAATGGCATCCATTTTTTAAAAAAATGGATGCCACATATGGTGTCCCATCTGTTTGACACCTACGATGTAGGGTCAGACAAACGCTTTGTAGGCACCAACAGTCTATTCACATAACAGACGCCATGATCAGAACAGATGCTCAATGAGAACAGACGCCATATGGCGTTGTTATGATGAATAGACGCCATGTGGCATCTGTTCTATGAATAGAACACACGCTTAAGGTAAAAAAAAACTCCTAATTATTACCATAATGCCACCATTTTTGTTTTTAAAAACAAACATACTTTACTGACGTTATATATATATATATATATTTTTCTTTTTGTAGTAGTGTTGGGTGTATCATCTTCAATTCCATAAATTTGACCTAAAGTTTGCAATCTCTTTAAATATAATCTATTCACATATCCTAATCTAGCATGCCATACATACATACATACATACATACATACATACATACATATATCAAAACAATCAACCAAGTAAGGAGAAGAAGACACATTATCATTATTTTCAATAACACC
>JBAGKO010222737.1:0-12422 GCA_037177275.1 Acacia concinna
AAGTCATTTTGCTAACATTTATCCAAACACTCTCATTTTTTCAAAACCAACTTTTTCACAAAAGCCCTTCTCAAAAGGTATTATGGAAAAAATCATTCTGCACCAAAAAGACTTTTCAAAAGCTGCATCCAAACAGGCTCAAAAACCAAGTTTGAGTTTTACACCTTACAGACATGGGAAACAACCCAAAAAAAAAAACAAACATAACACTAGAACATCAAAAGCAAACTCAGAATTCTAACTAAGTCTGCAAGTAATTGAGTTGAGCAGTAATTAGGAGGAGAGATACTAATTTGAATTTCATGCCCACGACCATGAGCCTTGTTGGCTAGGATATTAGCACATTGCAAAGCCTCACGGTGAGCATGGCATATTTTCAACTCATTCCCATAGAAATCAGTTCTGAGATGGTCTCAATATCAGCATACAGCGGGTGGTCTTTATCCACATTTGTCGCCAAGAGTTGTATCATAGTTAAAGAATTAGAGTATAGTTTTATTTTCCGCATCCCCAATTATCTACACACTGTGATACCCATCTTGATTGCATGCATCTCTGCTTCCACAATTGAGGTGAAGCCCAGTTCCTGCTAAAATCTTAGAATCCATTCCCCAACTTAGTTTCAAATCACTCCTCCATAAGCTACATATCCTTGACGAGTTATAGATCCATCTACATCCACCCGAACATAACCAGTTGGAGGGCAACACTAGTTTGTTTTCTCTCGATCTGGGAATTTGAAGATGTGATGCTTTGACTTCCCTTCTTCCACAACCTCCATGAGTAGATATAAACATATGTTAACTATGGCCTAAGGTTTATCACTTGAATTTTCGAAAGCTTGACAGCACTGATTTTTCCGTAAGCTCCAACATATCATCCCGAATACTTCTGACCATGACCAATTAGATACCTTCCTGCCACTAGGGTCGTGTGTTGAATTCCACTTCAGCCATACTTAAAAATCAGAAGCAAAAAAGACAGAATAATAAATGGGATTAATGATATCCTTCCACACACTCATGACTACCTCGCAGTCCCTCAATAAATGAAGTAAAGATTCTTCACAATTACACACAAAAGGGCAATTTTGATTATCACTTAACCCGAACTCTCTCATGGAGAACTTGCCACATAAAGTATTTCACTCTTTCTGACATCTGCCACCTCTAAAAACTTTTCCAACCAGATGTCACCTCCTGTAGGTTACTGGTTCTCATAAGATCATAAGTAGAAGAAATGCTAAAATTGTCACAAGAAGATCTTCTCCAACAGAACCCATCATCTTCACCCAAATTCTAAGAACGAACCTTTTTTACATGCTTGACCACCTATTCTGGTAGAAACCTCTTCCACTTATTGCAATTCCAAGACTCATCAACCTGACAAAATTGATCAACTATAGCTTTCGTATCAATTAGATTGGGTTGTTCCACATAATAAATCAATGGATGCTTTAGTAGTGACCATTTATCTCGCCAAGCTTAAGTGGTTTTACCATTCCTCACCTTGCGACCTACACCCAAACAAAAAGAATCCCACACCTTGGTAATCCCTTCCCAAATGGCAAATTGCATCTTTTATGGACTACTAGCCAAACTCCTTCCCTATACCTGTATTTCTTCTTTAGACATTGAACCTACAGCGCATTCAGTTTTGTCAGTATACCCCAACAAATTTCACTATCAATGCCATATTCTGACAATGTAAATCTTTCACTCCCAAACCACCCTCATCTTTCTTACTTTTTATTACATCCCATGATATGAGATAAAGTTTACGATTATTCATATTATGATTCTAGAAAAAACTTATGCTCATTTTCTCAATCTCCTACAGCACTCCTTTGGGGATAAGAAGAGTTTGCATTTGATAAAAAGGAAGAGTTGACATGACAAATTTGATAAGGGTGGTGCACTCTACTGCACTTAGGAACTTGCCCTTCCAACTTGCCAATTTTCCTCGCGTGTGACTCTCTTCCTCGAGGTCACAATACAAGCAAGGTTTATGTTATGTTCAAACTGATTTTCTTTTTCTTGAACCAAGTGGATATTATTCAAGTATAATCACTTCAGTAATTTCCCTTAGTTTCCCATGATTGAAAATATTTTTACAAATCTTTCTAAGTTTGGTAATCATCAAAACATAGGATCTAACAAATAGATTGAAGAAAGAAGAACATACTAGATTTAATAGGTACATCAAGATTCAAGTTCTTAGATATGATATTGGAGGCATATATGATTAAATGGTGGTTGGAACGACTCAAATTGAAACTAAAATGATAACATGGGAAGTTAAACCTCGAGGGAAGTAGGAAATTAAAAGCAAAACCTTGAGGCTAGAGGGTAATCTCGTGATTTGAACAATGTTGGCACATTTTGCTTTCAGTCAACAAAATAGAGGTTCAGTTTTTTAGCCATATCTTTCCAATCAGACATTCAATTGAGCTAAAACTTATTTCATATAAAACTAGACTTAAAATGTGACACATGGACATCAAGAATATAGTAAAACAAGTTCATATGAAAGAGATATACTTCTCCAAAATTGGTGCTCGATTTGCTTCAGATAATCCAAACAAGGTACAATGTTTATGTCATATCTCTCAAACCATAACTCCAATTAAGTCTTGGACATGAAACTAGACTCCTAAAGCTTTCCATTGAATCTAAGACTAGTCTGAAAAAATATCATATAAGAGAACACTAAATTTCTGAATTGGATGTTGGGGCATAATGACTGTTTCAGAACAGTAGCTATTATTTCATTCATAACTTCTAGAATAAAATGAATAAGATAACTCAAGATATAAATATATAGGTTTACTAAAATCTTCGTTGGAAAGCAAGGTTTCACATTGAAACCTCAACCAACAGTAAGGTTTGCCCAAAACCTCGCTATTGAAGTGAGATTTGGCTAAAACCTCACTGGCCAAACGAAAGTTAGGCAAACCTCAAGGTTGGTCCCCAAACTCGAGGTTAGATTAAACCTTGTTGGTTTAGCAAGTGTTTTTTTTTACTAAAACCTTGTAGTTATGAACTTATGTGCTTCAAACCTTGCTACTAAGACAAGATCAATGAAACCTAAAGTGAATCTCTCAACCTTACGGTTGGAAGGTATTTTGAATCTTTTTACACACGTTACTTTGAGTTCTTTATTTAAAACCTGATACCTTGAGTATAAATTTAAAACCTTAAGGTTACTCATTGTTTTTAAAAGTATTTATCAAATTAAAACCTTAAGTGAATCTAATAACCTCAAGGTTTCTCTCTCTCTTTTTTTTTTGAAGTGATTGCTATACTAAAACCTTGAGTGAACTTACAAACCTTAAGGTTATATATTTATGTAAAAACCTCAAATATTGATTTCAAAACTCTCTTTATTAAGGAGAAACCTTGAGTATGCTATAAGAAGTCACATATTTCATTATTACACAAATTACCTCAAGGTTATCCTAAAACCTCAAGATTTGTTTGAATTCTTAAAAACTAGAAAACAGAGCATCGTAACTGTAATTTTTGATTCAATTATATACCCATGATTATTGATACCCACTTATTCTAATCACTTCTACAAGCTATCATATGTGTTTAAGAACATATTAGAAGCATCAAAGATGATATCAAAACACACCATAACAAAAAGCAAAAATTGGGTTGGAAATCCAACAACTATATTTTAATGGAATGAAAATTTTCTCAAAAGCCTAACATATATTTCATCATCTCCAACGATCATCAAATCTACACTGACTATAAATAGAAAATCATTGAAAATGGGAAAAAGAGAGGGCTCATGCACACAATATTAAAATGCCAGTACTCTGACTTCAACATTCTATCTCTCATACTCTCTGTTTCTAAGTGACTGTGTAATATACTTTAGAGAGAGATTTTTATTTGTGCTTTAGTGTTCATCATTCATTATGAGAGAGAAGTTTAATTGTAATCTCTTATCATCAAAGACGTATCCTTACGAGGTGAAGGGGGAGTAACTTTGAGAGAGTTGTAAAGGCTTTACAAGTGCCTGGCTAAACTTGTGGGATTGTAGTAGTTCTCAGTACCCAGTTGAAACTTGAGGAAGATAATAGATTGGAAATCTCAGGAAGAGTCTATCGAATAGATGTAGGTTAATGAAGGACCAAACTAGTATAAATCTATGTTTGCAACTTTTCTTCCTTATCTCATATATTTCCAGCACACCTTAATCGATTAATTTAGTATTTGTTTGTGAATCATTATTTTGACATTTATTACATTCACTAAAATGAAAAAAGATTTTTAAAGTTCATAAGTTTTTATATGACACCCAATTCACCCCTTCTTTGGTGACAACGGGTTATAACACGTATATGAATTTTTCATATCATACTTTAGCTTAATTGACTGTGTACCCCTTTACAAAACGGGCATCCAATTTGCCTTTAATGTTGTACCCTGACAAATTCCCATACACCAAAAAATCATTAATTGTTATAAATAACATAGCCTTCAAATTAAACTAAGCTTTCTCATTCGCATCATATAAAACCTCCCATTTGTCCCACAGCTCCTTGAAGTCTTCAATTAGTGGTGCTAGGTATACATCTATGTCATTGCCTGGTTGCCTTGGTTCTTTAGCAAATTCAGGATGTTGAAGATC
The DNA here is from genome assembly GCA_037177275.1 of Acacia concinna. Taxonomy (NCBI): domain Eukaryota; kingdom Viridiplantae; phylum Streptophyta; class Magnoliopsida; order Fabales; family Fabaceae; genus Acacia; species Acacia concinna. The sequence goes on from JBAGKO010222737.1 coordinate 4,645, forward strand.
AAACCTCTTCCATTTTGTAAAGTCAATAGAATGCCAAAGAATGTCATCTTCAATCCTTTTGTCTGCATGCCAATGCAAGTTTTTTATATCAGTTGCATTGTTGTCCAAGTGTCTAAATCTAGATATAATGGGACCATAATGCCTTCATTGGAATCTTTCCATTCACTTGGTAGCTTGACATTAAGCACAAAGGACACTCAGTTAATGGTTTGTATCCTTTGCAAAATAAAATACAATATTTGGAGTAAGCATGTATTTTCTCATAACTTAAGTCGATAGTGCTTATCACTTGTTTTACATCATAACTCTTTGTTAGCATATTGTTTCTCAATGATGACATTCTTCTCAAAAGGGCAAGTAACTCTGTGAAACTCACATCACTCAACCCATATCTTGCTTTCCAGTTGTACAAGTTCAACATTGAAGATAACAATATGAATTCAATACAATTGTCATATAAAGGCTTCTTTGCATTGCTCTCCATCCTCTCAAACTTTTCAGGTTCTTGTTGAACTCTCCTCCAATTGCATATGCCAAATCTTGAAGACAATCAACCTCATATAAAGGGTTAGTTAAGTCACACATTTCCAAGTTAGGTACCCCCTTACACCTTTTCAAGATTGGTGTGTCATACCTACTTTCCAAGTTTAGTCAGTAATCACTACATTGCACTTCTACATCACCATTTTTTATCTAACATGTATAACTCTGATCAAATATGTTAGCCACTAAGTGCTCTTCACAAGTATCAGGATGAACACACCTTATAACACCGCACTTGACTCAAGGACAAATAATGAAGCCACGATTTTCAGCATGATTACGACAAACTAACTATATGAATTCCCCAACCCATCCGAATACTCCTTCGATAAATTATTCACATACAACTATTCCTTATTTTCCATTGTCTAGAGTATGTACAAAACATAAACAACAAACACACTTAAAAATTATTGCTTAACTACTTTAGTATCAAGCAAGAAGCACTAAAAATTTACCAATAGAACAATATTTACCCACTTCATCAATACTAGAGAAACTAACAACTTTAATGCAGCAAACTCTTAAAATCATCCACACAACAATATAATCATCACATTCTCTTTATATCCCTACTTCATCATCAATACAAATAAGCAAATGAAACTTTAATATAACTATACAACAAATTAAACATTTGAAATATCCACAAAACAATATCCATCATACTCTCTTATTAACAGCAGAAACTCATACAAACACAGTAAGTAAAATGACGAGCAGCAAATTAAAACAGGAAGTTTCATCATCTAATTAATTATAAAGAGATCACAATATATAGTAGCTAGAAGAAAAATGTCTGTATACATACAACTACCAACAAAATAAAATAGAGAACAAAATACACCAGCAATTTCATCCTCTTCCAGGAGCAACTAGGAAAAAAGATCAAACCTTTGTAAGATAGAGGAGATCAAAACAGCACTAGCAAGACCCACAACCCACACAAGACAATGCAGTGCACACTACATCGAAAGACCCAACCATGCATGACCTACATGAGCAACAAAGGAGGACATCTAATAGGGAAGAAAGTAGAAATCCGCTACAGAGGAGTGGAAAAGGAAGGTAGGGGACCTCGAACACTTTCATCGCAAGTGAAAAACGTAGCTTTCTGGAGATTTTTGAAGTTTCAAATGATAATGAAAAAATGGTTATCTTCGATATATTAACACAATATATACGGCGGTTTTTGTGTTAAAACCATCATATATAGTCAATCACAGTTGTTCAAATAACAACTGTCATATATATGCCATATATATATATATGAAGATTTTCTAAAGTAACTGTCATATATTATTTGACTTTTTTGCCAAAAACTGGATAATTATATGATGGTTTTATAAAAAAATTTGTGTTACATATTTTACACATATATGATGGTTTGTATTTAAAACCATCATACAAGTGTTTGGAAAAATTCCACTTCTTGCTATATGGTGTTTGCCTTATAAACTGCCAAGTATCAGGGGTCATATATACACAATTCTGTAGTAGTGAATCCTAGATTCTTCCATGAGGTTTGACTTGAGATTTCAGATATTGATCTTCCTCATTTGTCTTTTCTCCCTTTGGAAAGTGTTTTTTTTTAGATTTTCCCAAATTTCAATCTTACTTCTATAGCTTTTAGTTGCTTAGTTCTCATAATTTTCTCAATCATAGCAAATGTTGAGTGACATACCAGCTGCCACAAAATACAAAATTGAAGGGATCTTTCAAAAAAAGGGAGAATTGGCCAAAAGTCCCTGCCTGAGAAATTAATTGGCCCATTATCCCTGAAATTTGGGAGAGTTTCAAGCCCTTTAATGTAAATAAGATTGAGAGCAAAAAGACTAGATTGCCCTGCAAGATTAATAAATGGAAAAGAAAAAAGAAAAAGAAAATATATATTCCCTGAAACTTTTCTTATCTCCTTCTCTTTGTTGGTAAATACCTTATCTTCATCTTCTTCAGCCTAGACTCTCACTTCTTTCACTCTCTTCTCACTCTTCAACTATTAACTTCAGTCTCTATTCTTCAGTCAATTAAAAATTTCCCCTCCCCGCTCTAACCCTTCCCTCTAAAATTGAGGGAATTTGGAGGAAAAAGATAATATTTGGGCTTCTGTTAAAGTATATTTGACTCAATAGAGGGAGGGGAATGGATGGATTTTAATAGAGGGAATGTGAAGGGAGGTTTGTGAATGATTTTATTTTACTTCATTTGGATGGACAAAAAGGAAAACGAGGATGGGGATTTTAATATTACTTTATTTGATATAGAAGAGGAGGGTTTGCCCTATTCTATTTAAGTTTTTTTACTTTTAAAATATTTAATAAAATGTTATTATAAATGACATTTATCATGTACAATTATAATTTTATAATTGTTAAAATTAAATAAATATAATTATAATTCATAATTAATAGCTATTACATATACAATAATATATATCTAATTAATACCAATAATTATGATTTTATATTCTATATATATACACAATAATGTTAGTCAATAGGTCACAATATTATCATTTCCCTCCAAATTCCCCCAATTTATGAGGGGAGGGTTAGAAGGGGGGAATTCGAAAAATTTACTCTCCTCCTTAAAGTTTTACCTATCTAAATAAGAGGAGAATAACAAAATCCCACAATTCCCCTTTCATCTCATCCCCTCCCCATATACCAAATAAGCTTATTAATATGTTCATGATCTTTACTCTTTTTTAATATATTTAGATTCCTCCCTTTTTTTTATTTATGTTATATATGTTACATTGTTAGTATTATACCGTATTATATTTTTCTACCGCTCTGTACATATTTTTAATAAAAAAAATAAATTAATACATACATTTTGAAAGTTGCATATAAAACTTTTTTATTACATAACAGATATTAATTCTCTTTATATGTTACACTTTAAAAAAATTTATATTGACTAGTGTCCATTTTAATTTATGTTGATTATATTTTTATATTATTAATGATTTTTTAAATTATTAAAATCTCTTTCTTTCCACCATTTTTGTCCATTCAAACAAAATAAAACAAAATCATTCTTGGTCTCGCCCTTTAATTGTTTAATCCCTTTATCAAAATGCCTCATTTCCCCTCCCTTTATTGAGCCAAATATACTCTGAAAATGGCCCTCCTCCCTACTTCATAGTCATCACCTCCGACGAACTGGACGATCTCGCTCTCTTCACCATCGCTTTGACGACCCAGGAACCAGAAGTTCGTTCTTTTTTCCCAGAACTGCATCCCATTTCATACAGCTTCGGTTTCCTATATTGTTCGCTCTTTGGCAATGAGTTAACAATTCTCACGAGTTTTACATTTTCCCAGGTTAACTTCTATCTAGTGCCTTCAAATTTCACTGCGATACCACCTTCAATAGTGCTTCGAAGATGGTGGAAGAACCGGAAAAGAACAGAATGTGGATCCAGTGTTTTCTCTCTCTTCTTTTTCATATATGAAATGAAAAAAAAAAAAACACCTTTAAATTTGCTAAATGATAAATATCCTTTAAACATTAAAAACTTTGAAAGATTATTTAAATTTGCTAAATGATAAATGAAAGCCTCTGATCAAAACTCAACTGAGAATGACTAAAATTGAGCAAATAATAACTAAAACTTAACGGAGAATGACTAAAACTGATCAATTGTTTGCCCCTCATTTATTATTTACCAAATTTAAATCATCTTTCAAGATTTTTAATATCTACTGGGTATTTATTTGTCTTTTTCCCAATTTTATCCTTTCACTCCGTACATCAATATATGTAATATGTAATTTGCTTAATTCTAATTTTATTTGAATGTTTAAATCTATGTGACAAAATTAAACCAAATGCACATTAGATGAGATTCATCATAAGCAACTAACACGCTTTGTTTTTATAAATAAGCTATATCTCTATGTGCATGAGAACTATTTTTTTATAATTGTGATAACAATATATATGATAGTATTATTTAGGGGTGTTCAAACTCTGGGATCAGGAAATTAATCCTTGTCCCGAGGTACCTAGGATTTCCTCCTTTTTCAAAAAATAAAATAAAATAAATTTTTTATATTTTATTATTAAAAATAATTATTTGACAATTAATAAGACCATAACAATTACATAAAATTAATCTAGAGTTTAGAAATAATGTTTATTGTTATTATTTTCATCTTTATTATTATTTTTATACCGTATATAGTTAAGCTTGGTATCGCAATATATGCGGTTTAACTTCAACTAAAGATATTATACACGTATTTTGAAAAGATAGCTTAATTAATAGAAGTAATCATACACAAATAAAATGATAATTTAATTTATAAGATAAAAAATAATAATAAAATAATAAAATCCTGGGACAAGGTCAGGAGTACCGGGACCAAGATTTTTTAGACAACCCTAGTATTACTTAGTTGATATAAGATTAAAATTTAGGTGGCATGATTAATGAAACTATATTGAGAACATAAGTGGTCTGGAAGTTTAAAATATTAAGGATCATATGGGAGCGAGTAATCCCAACTTGGACAACATTATCAAATTAGATCCTGCCTCACAAAAAAAAAAATTCAAAACTTAGTTTAAATCTAGTTTTGGATAATCTCCCCTTTTAAATTTTTTTTAATGTTTTCTCTTCATGTATTAATTATTATAAAAAATTTGATGAATTTCTAAAATGTCCCTACAAATTTTTAACAATCCATCAAATATCATTAAAAGTTTGATAATTGTCTTTAATAATATCCTAATATTTTGGCTAGAAATTTGGGATGTTATAATTATTTATTATAAATCATTACAATTATAAATGTCTGATGATTTTCATTAGTTGAAATATAGGCTATTGGCAAAAAAACTAAATCATTATTTCTAAATCAAATCATTATAATTACGACATAATTTATGGGGATGAGAAAAACATATTTATCATTATTTATGGGAACGTAATGCCATTGATGGATAGATAATTTTAGCAATATATGGCCATTTTTAGGCAGTTTTTTTTTTCAAATAGAGGAAGTTATAAAATAAAGAAAATTATAGAATTTAAAATTTTACAGAACATTTCAAGATATAGTTGATTAACCAATCAAACATGAAAAATATATATAAAAGAACTAGAAAATATTATGAAACAATTATTAAGGTAATGTATTTAATGACATATGAGTCTAACTTGTTTTTATGGAATTAGGTATTACAACTTTTCAAGAATAAAGTTTATTGATTATGAGGATATGGACTAATATTGTGACTAAGGAAACTAAAACCCAATGATAAAACTCAAATTATGAGCATAGTTTCCTCAGTTATAGCCACTCTCTTAATTATGACCACTAAAGATGCTAAGTGACATGTCCATTGTCACAGAATACAAAATACAAGGGGTTTAAAAAACAATAAATATAAGAGTAAACTAATTTAAATAAAAATAATAAATATAAGAGCACAATAGAAAAATGTGTGATGTTTAATTTTTATATTTAAGATCAAAGATAATAAGCACTGCTGGAAAACTCGCAATTTTAGGTATATGAACTTAAATTATAAACTTATAAGAGTTTATTTTTATCATTAAATATGTGCTAATAGTATAAAATTAAATAATTAAAATATACATAAATCACAATAGTTCGATTTAATTATATTTTAAATTTAAATAATTGAGATTAAATTCATCAACATTTCTAATTTATCATACTTAAAAAATAAATTTCTATAAATTCATATATAAAGTTACCGTGCACAGTTAAGTACAAAATTTTAACACGAGTTTAAGAGGGAGATAACATAATTTTGTAAGATGGAAATGTAAAAATTAAAAGAAAAATTGCAATTTGGTCCCAAAGAAGGGATTATACAATCAAACGGTTCTGTGAAATCGCGTAATTACAAAAAAATCCCGTGCGAAATCATGTAATTGCGAAAAAGTTCTGTAGAGTTGTCAATGCTTAATATGAAGTTGTTAATAACAACTCCATGTTAAGCATTGACAACTTTGTGATTTTTTTGCAATTATGCGATTTTAAGAAACCGTTTGATCGTATAGTCCCTTCCTTAGAACCAAATTGCAATTCTTCCAAAATTAAACCAAGTGTATGAAGTATAAACTCACAAGTTTTCCTCATTTTACAACTAACACGAGATTTTGAGTTACTTGACACAATTTTATTAGTTAAGAATGTAAAAATGGTAAACTTAAAGAATCAACTCACAAGTTTGATAACAATAATAATAAGTAATATTGTTAATTTTAATTTTATTGAAATCGGTGGAAAAATTGATCAAAATATAGGTGCATTGATCTAGAATTACGAGGATATGGACTAAAACCTGTAATTAAGGATACTATAAAAACTCAATTAAAAAGGGGGAATTACAAACACCTAATTAAAATAAGGTGAAATTATAGGAACTTTTACATTCATTTTCATGCCTATATAAAAAATCTAATATATCCTATGAAAGCTTGTAGAAACAGCAACAATTTTACAAAACAAATTCTGTTATTGGTTCAGCTTATTTTGACATATTCTATTATTTACATTGCATTCGGTCGGTTTTTGTAAACGGTTGGTTTTTCCACTAGCATTAATTGCTTATTACTATTTAAAATTTATTCTTGAAGTCCAAAAGCCATGTTGAAAAAGAAAATCATTTATTCTTAAAGTTCAAAAGCCACTTTTAGGAAAACTATCTTGAAAAATGAAAAGACTTGAACCACTTTATGTTATAATTCAAAAAGCTATATAACATCTATTTTCATTTGATTTTGGTTTTATACTGGGGCTTTCATGTAAAGTTTTAAAATACAAAATTGAGCCATTTTGTTTTCTTGAATATAGCTTGAAAAGATCAAATGTTTGTATTCAAATGGATTTGTGCACAAAGACATCAAACCAGGTAACTTTGTGGTGAGCATGGGGTGAAAAGAAAATCAAGGCATTAATTTTTAAAATGGTTTATTATCTATTAACTCTTCTTCTATGTGTTCTTTGATGACAAATATCTTGGATTTAGTTGGATTAATGGTCTATGATAAGGGTATGAAGTCTTCTTCTAATGTCACTACCACAGAATCGTGTATATATGACGTTATATATATCGTGATTATAGAATATCCGCCATATATAAAGAGATGGGATTTGAATTGTAACATCCTAATTTTTATATTAGGATTTAATTACAAAATATATATATATAATAAAATAAATAAAAATAATAATAATTATGATAAATAG
>JBAGKO010222758.1:0-12420 GCA_037177275.1 Acacia concinna
TATGCTATGTGCCTAAAGTCCTATTACTATGATAGAAAGTTAAGATGACAGGAATACGATAGAGATTAGGCTATAGCAGCAGCAGTGGCTGCAATAGTAGAGCAAGTAGACAGACAGTAGCAGGTTAGGTGAGTGAGAGCTTCCATGACCTACTCCACCGTAACCCCAGCCGAAGGCTATAAAGCCAGAGGGACAGACATATGACCTAAAGACTAGCTAGTGGCGGGTAGAGAAATTTTGATCCTCCTACATTTAAGGTGTGTTGGACACTGGTAGTTGAGGACTGAGTCACCCAGCTGGAGTAAGAAGCGGATTAATGGTGGAGAAACACTGAGATGTTGTTACGGGCCCTAAACACCCCAGTGATATGGGAGTTGTTCTTAGGTGGTTAAAGGGCCAAAGCCAACTTTGAATGAGAGAGTAGCCTCAAGGATAGGGAGAGAACCCTTACAGCTAGTATCTTTAGCGGCAGTTGTGATGTCTGCAGGAGCTTTGAATGTGACAAAGCAAATCTAGCAGTGGAGGAAAGCAAGGGACAAGACAAGGGCATAAGACTTGACTTCAGTAGGCCCGACAAGAAGTGTAAAATCTATGGCAGGGATCACGGAGAAAGGTCATGCATGGTGGGCTAGAGGATGTGTTCCAGTTACTACAGGTCAGGACATTACGCTCAGGAGTGTGTACAGAGCGCTGATAGTTGGAGACCCTAGGTATAAAGAAGGCTACGCCCTTGACCTCAGGTGGAGGCTTGCAAGTTACATGAGCATAAAAGGTACAGAGTGTAATTACCTTGTTACAGTTTTAGTGGGTATGGGCGATAGCCACAAATTCACAGTGTGTGAATGTGTGGGGCGGTCAAGTCTCACTGTTGATGCCTTACCATGTGATTTCGTATTCACACCCACTAGTACCAGAGGTTGCACCTCTAGAGTATGTTTGAGCGGTATTGTCAAGTATGCGTAATATTGCCCTGAGTTAGAGTTACATGCCTCTTCGTGATAGGTATGCCATAGTTGGCTTAACATGGATGTCATCCAATGCCATCCTCCTTGGTCATAATAGTAGATCCTGATATTCCCCTTAGAGAGAGTTAGTCCCTAGCGCCAAGGTACAACTGAACCTTGTAATAGAGACTTAGGTAGAGAGGTATCTGAGACAAGGTTGCCGAGGCTACATAGTGCATCTCTCAGGGTAAGTAGAGGCTGATGAAGGGATTGAAAGGATCCCAGTAGTCAACAAATTCCAGAAGTCTTTTTAAAAGAAGATCAACAAAGTGCCACTAATAAATCACAATTTTGTATGGTTTATTAGGCTCAATTAATAATTTTATTAAGCTAAAATTCAATTAAAAACTAGATTATGAGTTAACCTAGGTCGAATCCACTATAGGCAATCTATCACTCTTTTTTATTGATTTTCCACTTCTTTTTAGGTTCTAGTAAATGGGATTAATTAATTACAACTTAAAAGCAAAAAATTATGCTAGAGATATTCATGTTTAAAATTCTATTTAGCTATTGGATTAATGAAAATGGAAAACATAACTTCAATAATGCAAGAAGAAATTACCACACAATTATTAACCTAACACAAAACTCAATATAAAGCATTCTCTATGTAGTTTAACAACCATTCATCATTGCTACATTGATTTAGTCTCATTTCCAAGTCTGAAATTGAAGTAAATAGTAAAAGAAATGGAAGAGTGATCTAAAAAAGCTTTTTCCAAGTCAATTAACCAATCAGCCATTAATTCAATCATTCTAGCATTGCATAATCCTAAACATAGGCATGCTCAGACAAGAATTACTCTAAATCAAAGCTTAACACCGTCAAATCACGAATCCATCCATCACATGATGGTTTTTTGAGTTTTGCAGCGAACATTGTCACCGGAAGTTACAGGAATTACAGAAATTGAGTTTCAAACTAAAATGGACCTCATCTTTACAAAACAAAGCCAAGAAGATTCTCAAACTACATAGAGAAAGTGAATCTAGCCTTGCATTGTGCTCACAGAAGTAGAATTATGCAGAAGAAGTCTTGCAGGAGCAATCGCTGGAGGTGCAAAAGTCTTCATGTGATCTCGTGATTTAGGCCTTCTCAGAAGCTCAAACCACTCTCAATCTTTCCCCTTCTCATGGATGAAGCTCTCTGGACATGAAGAATGGATGGCCCTTCATAAAATCATGCAGGAAATCAAGATATATAAGTCGGGTCATGGTGCATTTTATGGGTTAAGAATGGGTTGCTTGCGGGTGAAGAAGACGGATCCTGATCCAGATAGATTATAGCTGTTGAGATCCAACGGTCACCATTTAATCATTGTTTGACTCTAGATGGAGATGATGCAGGCACGTGTCAAGGTCCCTTTTAATCTCTGAAGTATGCACGATAGGTGGTTAGGATTAGTTCTCAGATGTCCAGATCTAGTCTAAGATCAGATCAACGTTTTGGTGCATTAAGTGAAACTGTGTATTTCATGGTATTTAGATCTAACGGTCCATAGCGTCAATGACCATTCCCCGCGTAATCACATCTAACGGTTGAGAATTATCCTACATTTGACCTAGCCTTCTGATTTCTTTAATTGTACTTTCACCCTGAGAAAATTATATAATCAGACCCCGCCTTGACTTTTTTTCACACTTTTAGCTAGCGCCTTTCTTTCTTTCTTTGCATCCAAGTCCCTTTTCACTTTACAATAATGCCCATGGATCTTTTCAATCTTTACAATTCAGTCATTCTTATCTTCAAACTCCCATTTCTCTTAATTTCTTTCTCCAACCTACACCAAAATTGCACAAATTCATGATCAAGCATATAATTGCATTTTAATGACAATTTAAACCTTCAATTAAGTCAAAATGATGACAATACCCCTATACACTTATTTATTCAATTTAACCCACAAGAATGCCTTTCTATTCCCATTTTTCCACATTTAAAGTTTTAATTAAGCCTAATAAACCATACAAAATAGTGATTTATTAACTAGAGAGAGGTGGAAAGGACCATTGTTCTGGTACCAGGAGTGTAGTAGGTCTCAAAAGATCCTTATAGAATGGCTCCTAATGAGGTGGTTAAGCCAAAGGATAGATAGATGAGCTAATAGAGAAAGGTTTAGCAAGCCCAAAGGGGTACTCAATACTGTGTATGAGGAAGAAAAATTGCAGTTTTAGGCTATGTATAGGCTTCATTGAGTAGAGCTAAGGTAAAGGATGGGATTCCCATAAATACTACTGTTAGAAATATGTATGAGTCAGGTGAGAGGCTCTTGGTTATGATGTGGCTTTTAGTTTGGGAGGTGATCCTTTGCATCAGAGTGGCGTAGGGGAAGCATGATGCCTTGTCCTCTGAAGAGAAAGAGAGAAAAAGCAGCTGAGGTAAGGCATGCAGAGTGATCTTACCCCAATAAGAGGGAGGATAACGAAGATTAGTGTAAGAGGGGTTATGCCTTCCACTTAGTAAAAAGGAAAGAGCAAGTCCTCTCCCTGCATGATTGATCGGACCGAGATTGTCGCCTAAATTGGTCTGTCAGAATTATTGCACCAATAATGTAGTATAGGGCAACCAGTCGTTTTTCTCGAGGAACGCTAATATATAAAGAAAATATTTTTGGTATTTTTTTTAGGTTTAGAAAGATGGTTTTCGATGAAAAGGTACGTATGATAAAACTAGTCTCTCGGTGATGTTCACTCGGCTATCCTCGCTCTCTCAAAAGATATGGGTGTTTTAAATCTCTAATTTCAATTTGAAAATCCCAAGCAATTGCTTGGGTGCAATGTTTTAATTAAAGAAAACTTTCCTAGGATCCTAGGTTAATCAACTTCAATTTTTCTTAAGCCCCTTAGAGTGCATGTAGAAAGATTATGAATGATCTCAAATTGTCAATCAACAATATGAGATAATGCGTGTATGGCAGATTAATCACAATCGTGACAATACAACTAACACACAAAAGTCTTAAAACTTATATAAAAATTAAACCAAAATTCGTACAACAATCTCATGCAAAATCAACTTAGGTCTTAAGATTACAATCGTAACCTTAGAATATCAAAACTTAGCAAAACATCCTAGATATAGGAGAATCACAAAGAGATGAAGAGAAAAGATTCTAAATTGACTAAATCACTCCCTTGGTTATTCCTTCAAGCTCAAGCTTCACTTCCCATCACCGAGAGGCTAAAGGGTTTAGCCTCTTATGGCTTCAGATCTCCTGCAATTACGTTTAATCTTCGAATTGGAATTTGGTAGATGGATGGTTAGGATTTGGATTAGGGTTAGGAATTGAGGGGAATTAGGAATTGAGGGTTGTAGGTTGCCGTACCGTGAAATCTCAAGGATTCGGACTTACCCTAAATGTTGGTTAACTCCCCTTTTATAGGCTAACTAAGAGAACTAATCCAAAACACAACATCTCAGATTACGCTCTTAGGTCGCGACCTCAGTAAGTCTAAGTCGCAACCTAGCTTCATGAAAACTCCTTCTAGGCTTGACTTTGCTTCAAAACGCAAGCTTCATCAAAACTTCTTAGGTTGCGACCTCACAGGTACAAGTCGCGACCTCAGGTGGCAGATCACTATTCTCCATGTGTTTTGGCCTTCAAGCTCCAGTGTCTCCATCCTTGATCCATCTTGGGTTCCAATTTCTCCTTTGCTTGCTTGAAAACATAATAAAAAATGCTTTTGCCAAGGCAAGTGAAGAATTACATAAAGGATATAAAATAACAATATTTTTACCCCTAAATCATCAAAATGCAATATCTGAACATTTAATCCCAAAACTATAAATACAATGCAAATTGAGGGTAAATGTGTGCAATTTAGTTATAAAACACCCAAGAAAACCATATAAATATCGTGTTATATAAGTGGTACTTGTGCTTTTTCCTACACCACATCTAGGTATGCAATTGACAATTTATATTACATAATATGGTAGCATATAAACAATCACATAAAGTATAAAGGTTAGAGCAACTGCCTGGACACCTTTCTAACTTGCTTGTCCTTTTTTCGCTTAGTCTTTCGGTCCATTGGGTAAAGTTCGACCCTAAAATACCAAAGGTATAATACATGAGTTATTACTCATTCATTCTTCATTTCTAAACTCATACCATAATTATTTTCCTTAAAAACACATTGACGAAATTGCCCTTAGGGGTACATGTTTATTTCCTTTTATAATCGGTGTACTTATGTTGTTTCAAAAATTATGATTTAGGTTACCTCTATACAATTTTGTGTGCTGAATCCATTTATGGCCTCAAAATTACCAAAATCCCACTTCTTTCCCCTAAAACAAGGCCAAACCAAAATGATACTCATTTTGGGCAAAAATGTCAATTTCAATCCTATTGTTTCCAAAATGATTTCCTTACCTTTACCCCACACATTATTTCATCCTAAACTTATTGGAAGCATCAAAACTATCAAAATAAATCTCTATCATACCCAAAATAGGTTTGGACATAAACAGGGAAAAATTGAAAAATTAGATTTTCATGATCCTTTCAACAAAACACCTTTATTTACACCTTGAATCACTTCTTTACACAATAAATCAACCCTTCCACATGATCTAACACAATTTGGGCAGCACTCCCCCTTAGGGTTTTTGCATCCCAAACAAGAAAATCAACTAAGACAACAATCACTATAGACAACAATTATCACTAACAAACCATAAGAACCAACGAGAGATTCAAGGTTTTGGAAGATTACCTCTTAATGTCTTGCTTCCTCTCTCTAAACCAAAACCCACATCCCCTCTCTCTCTCTTGATTTCCTCTTGCTATACGTGATTTCAAGAAGGTTATAACCATTAGAAGGGGATAGAGGTCAAGAATCAAGAGAAAAATAGAAGGTTTTGGGCTTAATGTTACCTTGGAACCACTTATCCCTTCTTCCTCTTCTCTTTATTTCCCTAAGTGTACTCTCTCTCTTCTCATTGCGATTTGACCGAAAATGAGCCTGCTCTTAGCCTCTTCAATTAGCTTTCAACATGTTAATCACATGTGCTTATTAAAATAAATTAATCAATTTTAATTATAGGGCACACAATTTGCCTTTCTCCTTTAGATATTTTGGCTTGCAAGACTTGATCCTATCCCTTCATTTTAGCATTCCCATCTTGCCCTTGAGATTAAATCTTATCTTCCCTTTTTATCCTTGAATGTGTCACAAATTACAATTGTGCTATTACATTTTCTAAAATATTAGATTTATGGACAGAATTTTCACCTAACTTTAAAAATTCATATGTAAAGATATAGATGTTCAATTGAGATGATTCCAAAGCCCAAATGTCCCTTTTTGAGTATAGTTTTAGGAACAAATACTTTATTTGCTCAATTGGAATTAGAACATTCTCAAGAAATTCATATTTGAACACTGCTCTAGAAATCAGAATATTTCACTGGGCAAAATTAAAAAATTCATTTCTCTTAACATATACATCCAAATCACACAAATGACATATCTAATTAAATCTTGACATGTCTACTTTCAGAATGGAAAGTTACATAATTTTTGGATATCATTTGCCTAATAGAAAATGATGCATAACAAGATTGTTGTAGTCTCATTCCAAAAATTAGTCAAAACATACTTTGGCTGTAATTCTTTCACCAAATCCACCATTTGATTCCATTTAAGTTGTCCCATTTGCAAGAAATATTTTGTGTCCAAAATTTGGTATGTTACATAGCTCAAGTAAATTACTCAACAACTTTTTTTTATAAGAAGGAAAAATACACTCATATATTAACTATTCAAGCCAACATACGCATCAGCGCGTACACTATCTAAAAGCACTAGCCTCGCAACATCATAAGTAGGCGTGGTCAACACCAACATAACAACAGACATATTCCATGCTTCCCTAGCTAAAGCATCCACAACTAAGTTAGCCTCTCGGCAACAAAACTATTTAGACATCCCAGGTTCTCTTCAACAATGATTGAATCTCAACTCCTAAAAAATAAATGCTTATCATAGTGTTTGCTTTTGAAAAGTTTAGAGTATACTTGATGGGTGCTAAGATTCTCTCGCTTCGGTTGTTGCTTGATGATTTGGGAGCATCCTAGACATCCTCTACTGATATATATTGTGATAGTCAAGTAGCTATTATAGATTGATCACAGTGATGTGTTTCATGAGTGAACCAAACATATCAAGATTGACTATTATTTTTACTTGACAACATCTTGTGTGAGGCACCATCAAGCTTGTCCCCATTCGAACAAAGTATCAACTGATTGATTTGTTTACTAAATCTTTTAATTTGGGTCACTTCAAGTTTTTGGTAAACAAACTCAAGTTGCTTTCTGTCAAGCCATCTTGAGTTTGAAAGGGGTATTAGAAATTTGGATATACTATGGATATATTATATCATATGTTATTAGATTTAACATTAGATTGTATTAGATTCTAGGGTTAACCTATGGTTTACCTATATAAAGGCTTTTGTACTCTCATTCTCGTTGTCATTCAATAATATTTAGAGGACTTTGGTTTCCTCTATATTTCAATGCTTATGATTTCACTAATGGAAATGGAAATATTTTCATTACTTTCTATTTCTTTTCATATCAATAATGGCATAATTTATGTTTTTGGGCAAAGGGACAAATTTAACAACGGAGTTTAGCTAAAGGGCCTTTGGCACCATAAAGTTTTATCTTGGTGCAAAAATATACATGAAGTTTCTTATAGGGGAAAATTTACCACAACCGTTAAGTCTCAAAACATCCGTCACTTTTTTTGTGGGTCCTACCTGCCCAACCATCTCTCTCTTCTTCTTTACCTCTCTCTCCCCTCTCCTCCATTTCCTTGGATGGCATCAAAGGTTTGAACAATGAATTGTTCAAAAGGAACAACCTTTTGTGTTATGCAAAAACACATAGCAAGGGGACAAATTCATCATCAATGGCAACCCATTTTTGGAGAGAAATTGAAGCAGAAGAAGGTTAAGCTCTAATTGAAGAAAGCTTGCGATGGAGGAAAATGATCTAGAATGATTGAAGTAGCGTGAGGGTATGAGATCTTGATTTGGTTATAGTCATTCGAAGTGACGAGGGTAGAGTAAAGAGACTGAATCAACAAAAGAAGAATAAGGGCGGAAGAAGGGATAATAGTCAGAACCTCATCATTGACGGAAATTTCGGAGTTGCAGAAAGGCGACTATGTCCACCTACACAAGCATATTTGAAACATCAATACCATTGTTAACACCCATAAATGGTTCATTTTCTGCAAAAGCCCAATAAAGCAAATTAAGAACAAAATGATGAAATTAGAGAGAAAAGGATGAAGATTTCTCAGGTATTATCATTACCTGAAGACGAAATTGAAGAAGGGAAGCTTAGAGTTTGCCATTAAACAGGAGATTCAAGTTGAGCTCCTTCTAGTTTAGCTACAAAAGTTAGCATTGCTCGGTCGGTTTGTAGAGTGACGGCTTTGAGTTTTTTGTCTTTTTGCTTATGGGGGAGGACGACGACAGTGGGGTGAGGGGAAGAGGAGAGATGAGGAAGATGATGTGAAGGTGAGAGATAATTGGGCAGGTGGGGCCCACAAATGAAAAAAATATGGTAAATTAGCCTTCTATACAAAACTTCATGTATATTTTTCCATTGAAAAAAATTTTGTGGTGTTAGATGTCCTTTTACTAAAATAAAAATTTGTTGTTAAATCTGCCCCTTTGTCTATATTTTTATACCATATTAGTATATTTATTTATTTACTTTAAGTTGACCAATTATAACACACATAAATACTCAAACATCCAGACCCACACAACATATTTGTTTATAACACTAGTGACTTGAGACTCATTAAAAGCAAGTATTATGCATTTCATAAGGTTTGAGAGCAATGCATCAAAGATTATCTATGAAATTACTGGTTCTATATTCTTTTTATTGATCTTCATATATACATCCTCACATCGGTTATCAAGAGGTGAATACAAGATTAAATTTTAGCACGTGGTATTGTCGGGAGAGACAAAAACCTTCTTATATGTCTGAAATTTCAAAATAAAAAATCCTAATTAAATGAAAAAAATGTGGAGGCGAATTTGATTACATAAGCAAGTGGACAACTGGGTACAAACATGTAGGAGGGAGCACAGGGGACACACATCCTGTGAGTACTTTTGTTGTGGAAATGATAATGCGCGTCCCTTTCTTATCATCATTGAATTGAATTTCCCCAAAGCCCAATGGAATTGGAAACACAATTCCCTCCTCTCCTCAATAATAATAATTGCTCCGCCCTCCCCCAATCCCCCTTGCCCAACTTGCCTCCCGTGGGCCCCACCTGAAAGTGAAACGACGCACCATGACGTCGCTGCTCTCTCCCTTGTTTGGTCCCCGTGCTGGCCCTCGGCTGTTCTGTTCACTCATACGGCCCTGTTTGGCTTCCCCCACCCACTCAATTGGCCATGCACACTTCCTCATTGCCCCTTCCTTAGCTTCTCATTTTCATTTTAATATTCCCCACCCAAACACTCACCCCTTCGCCTCTGTTTAAAGCCACCTTCTTCTTCTCCTTTCGCAAGTAATAATCAATCCCACTGGGCCACGTACACTTTAAAGCTTGAAATTGGGACATTGAAAATTGAATAATAAATGCAATATATGTACTTGCAAGTATCAATCAAGTAGTAGTATATATCATCCACACCACTATCACACCGACACCTCCATTTCTTTTTGGGGGTCTCCCAAACACGCATCACTTATCCATAACTCATTTCCCTTATTTATATTCTTCAACGTTCCCTCACTCGCCTAATATATATATATATATATATATAAAAGGTGTTGTCTGTATCCTGATCTCTTATAACTTAAGTGCCCCCAAGTTTGACGCTTTGATCATCAAATTTCATGTGCCATTTGTATTTGTATTTTGAAAGAGATTAATATTCATTATTATGCCCGTCACTCGGTAAAAGATTTGACGTTGCTTTTTGGGGTGTAAAGCTCATTAACTTTCAAAAATGTTTTTTTAATTGTTTTTTTTTTTGGGGTAAAATGACTTTTGGTAGTCAGTTCAAGTTGGAACAAATTTGCTAGGCTCTTGGCTTTAAGCTCTTCTTCATATTCAAATATTGTGAGACTGACTTTTTAATATATTATTTAAATAAAATAAATTCTGACTTGAGTCTTTTTATTAAAAAAATAATATCTACATGTAAATTACCGTACATTCATTAAATTTTATAAATGATGAATTGAGTTTTTTTATAAGAAAATATCTAAATGTAAATTATCTTACATTCATTAAATTTTATCACAATTCGAATGCGCAAAAGTTAAGATAAAAGTTACTATAGTACTTCTACAGAACTTAATCCAAACAAACTCTTGTAATTTGACAGTATTTTTGTTCCACAACTTGTATATATGAGTATATAAAGGTGTAATAATAATATAAAAAAAAAGTATGAAACCCACTAGATAGCCACACAATTTGTCTTACGAATAACAACTCTAATAATATAGGTTTGTACGTAATATTGATGATTGGTGCTGAGAATTTTAATTAGAGAACGAACAATTGTTGTTTTGTTTGTACTTTTGTGTGGTGTAGAGCTGTTTGGTTCTTTTTCCGTCTAGGGGTTAATATCTCTCCTAATTGTCAGCCTCACTAAGTAGAGTTTGTGTTTGGTTTGCTCTAAGAATTGGAGGACCAATCCATGGCCACACCACGGAATCGTTTCAAGAATTTGTGGATCGATAACCATAATTTATTTCATCTTTTGAAATATAAATTCTTAGCTTTACGGGTCATTTTCACCACTGAAGAGGGAAACAACTTTTTGCAAAGAACCAGTTGTTTGTAAAAGAACATTTCTATTTCTCTTACCATTCACTTTCCTCTATTTTTTTTTAAAATTCTCATCGTTAGATCAATTCTGAAAAGTTACATCCCCTTAATATAATCTCTTTAATTTTGGGCTAATGCTCTCTAATTCTTTTATTTACTATAATAATTTAAATTGGTAATGCAGACGTTGTCAAAAAATCGCAATACAAAAATTTCTTTTCATTTATTTTAACAAAGGAGGGGAAAAAAAGAAAGATAAACTATGCCACCTGATCCCTTTTTAAGAAAAATGTGGAATTAGACTTCAATGGAGTGTCTTGGGTCGAAAATTGAATCAGACTTTAATGGATTTTAATTTGAAAAGACCTATTGTTATTCACTTAATCTTGGGCTGTAAATTTCTTTGGGCCTGGCCATCCCATAATTCTCAAGCCATATATCATCTCCTTTGCTTTTCCAACGCTTATTGCAAGTTTAAACAATTTTAAATGTCTGTCTCAAAAAATTAATCTTTTATAAACAATTTTAACATTGAAATTGAAAATTGAACATTTATTAGTAGATTCTACAGAATATCATAATTTATTCGAAACATAGCACATGAAAAAAAAAAGAAAGGAAAAAGTACTTGAGTTTGTAATTTAAAATAATAATTTTTTTTGCCACAAAAAATAATAAATACATTTGATAATGAGAAAAATATTACTTATTTAATTTGAATTGAGAATAGAGTAGCAATATAGTTAGGGAGGGAGGGAGGGAGGGAGAGGGAGGGGGCGGGGGAGAGAGGGAGGGAGAGAGGGAGAGAGAGCGAGAGAGAGAGAGAGAGCTCCGTCATCGGCTTCTCGCCAGCCAGCCTCGGAGTCGGCCACCAAGGCCACTACCATCCGTCGGCTCCCCTCCCAAGCACTACCCAGTCACCCTCGCCATCGCCACCAGCTCCGTTGCCTATCACCTCCTGCCTCGCCTACGTCGCACGCCCCGGCCGCATCCAACCGCGCTCCACTGCCCCTCCTACCACCTCGCTGTCGCTGACTGCTGCCTCCACCGTCTAAGCCATCGCCAACTATCGTCATCCCGCTGCCCTCGCCACCAGCTCTTCCACCCCCATTGCCTGCCTGTCCCTCCTTAGACGCATGCCTCGGCAGCATCCGACCGCGCACCGTAGCCCTACCAGGCTCCTCACCGTCGCCAGCCTCCATCTTCACCAGGTTCGCTGTTGTCGACAGCAGCCTCCGTCGACTTCCTGCCCCTTCCACCGCCGTCTCCTCACTATGCTAGCGGCCGTCACAGGCGAGCCCCGCTGCGACACCGTCGACCCCGTCAACTCTCCACCGCCTGCCACATACCCCTCTCTCACCTCCTCCTCTGCCATGACCCCCTCCCCTTTCCGCCACGTACCCCCTATCGCCTCCAGTTATCATTTTCTCTCTCTTCTATAACCTCGCCCTTCGTTGCACGAATGCCTAGCACGACCCCCCTTCATCGAGCCCTGAGTGAGAGGGAGAGGCCCGTCTACGCATACTGGCGGGAGCCACTGCTCCGCACCGTACCGTCGGCCAAGTTGGTCGAGCCACAT
>JBAGKO010222778.1:0-12419 GCA_037177275.1 Acacia concinna
GGATTTTTTTGTATTTTTTTAAAATTGTAATAATTTTTTATCATATTTTATTATTAAAAATAATCATTTAATAACTAATAAGACCATGATAATTACATAAATTGATCTGGAGTTTAGAAGTTATGTTTATTATTGTCATTATTATCTTTATACACTATATAGTTAAGCTTAGTATCGCAATATATGAAGTTTAATTCCAACTAAAGATGTTATACACATATTTTAAAAAAATAACTTAATTAATATAAGTAAGAATACAGAAATACAAGGATCATTTTAATTTATAAGATAAAAAAATTAAAAAATAATACACAAACCGAGACCGGGATTATCCCGGGATCCCCAAGGGTGATCCCGGTCCCAGTCCCAGCCGGGATTAAAATTTCGGGACCGGGCAAAGAGTACCAAGATCGAGATCTTTTGAACACCCCTACCCCAAATAGAGCCAGTACTAGTAAAACCCATTATCATCAGCAACAAAGGTTACTTCGGCTTATGATGATTTGTCCCATATCATTCATAAGATGGCGTGAGAACTCTGATTTGTGCTCTTAAATGGGCGAATATGATTGCCCGTGTAAGTATTTTGAATCTAAAGCCATATTTTAACCTTGATGAACTTTAAGAATCTAACTCACCTAATTCTTTTAAAGCATAAAACTACAAATCCATCACTTAAAAAAAGTATGAGGGCCTTTTTTTTTTTTCAAATGATTCGGAACTTATAATAATGTCTTATGCTGATTTATTTAAAATTTGACATTTTTTCTGCATCAATAGAATATTAAATATCACATTATATTACACTAATTGTGCCAATTTATTGCAAGAAGTTAATAAAAATGATTCAATTTATTTAACACTGACATTTGTGTTTTACCAACTTAAAAGGTTAAAAAACACTCCATCCATCTTTAAATATAAGCTTCAAATTTGTGAATCAGCTTCTCCAACAACATGATACCATTATTCTTGCTTTTTTCAGAACATACATTGCGTTTTGACTACCTTAACCCTTTGATTGTATATGTTATATTTATTGTCATTCTTTCACCTATTCTATTTACAAACAAAGTTTGACAAAATATTTATTACTCTTAACTACTTTTAGTTGTTTTTTAATAAACATAAATAAACTATTTGAAGCTTACATTTAGGAGATGAATATGCAGTAGATTATAGGATATGTGAGTGAAAAACTATGCAGAAGTGATGAGAGAGGAGGGAGGAAGGTAAGAAAATCTATTATCTTCTCTATACATATAGTTTCAATAGTAATTGGGTCACTTAATACTTAGTGTAAACATGTGTAATCTCAACTATTGGTCACACTCCCCCGAACTTGCCACTTAATCAATTACATCATCCTATCATTATTCCCTTAAAATTTTATGTTTTTTTTAAACTTGCCACTAATTTCACCAATCCACTTATTGGTTCATCATGCTAAATTCAATCTTACCTTTCCTTTTGACCAATCTCTCTTCTTGTTCATTAATTGTCCCACATTCCGCTGTATTCCAATGGTACTCATGCGGTCATTATTCCCTTAAATTTGGTTTTTTTTAAACTTACCATTAATTTCACTAATCCACCATGAAGCTAAATTCAACTTTGCCTCTCCTTCTTACCAATCTCTCTTTCCATTCATTAATTGTCCTACATTTTGCTTGTTCCAATGGTGCTTATCCGGTCATTATTCTCTTAAATTTGTTTTTTTAAAACTTGCCATTAATCTAATTCACTCATTGGTTCATCATGCTAAATTTAGCCTTGCCTCTCCTTCTAACCAATCTCTCTTTCCGTTCATTAATTGTCCTACATTTTGCTTTATTCCAATGGTGCTACCTCCCATTTTTAAATATTTGTTTCATGATAGAATCAACACAACCAAAGTGACAATAACAAAAGTTTTCTCCATGGATCAGTTAAGCAATTCTTGCACTGACTAGATGATTTTGTTCAATGATGTTCAGTTGTTATGGTGTTTTCCATAAAAGTTTCACGTTGGAATCACCACATTCAACATTATACTTGCTGATGTCAAGGTTTGTTGTTTGCAGTATTATATATTCATCAAATTCCATTTCATACTCATTTACACTATTTGTATTAATATTTTGATATTTTGTTAATGAATAGGGAAATATGGTTCTCTCTATTGTCAGTGGATAAATCTCACATGTCGCTTTTGTGGTATTGTTAAAGAAAGCTTTATCTATAATTTTCGTAGTTTTGTGGTTCATCTTGGGGTCAATAGTATAAATTCAGAGTTTTACATTTCACTTTAAGAGTGATGTATGTGTTACTAATGTATGTGGACCCCATTGTTATCTTTCATTTCCTTATTGTTGTTAATTGTTTTTGTAGGATTGACATATTTCAGGAGCTTCCACAATGTGATAAAGGTTGTGTATGGCATCAATCATCTATATATTGATTTGTTCAGGTAGAATGTTAGCAGAAAACATTTTGCTTAAGTGAAAGCATGTTATCAATCTTCCGATTGTTCTACATCTACACGTGGATATGCTTTTCTATAGTGACTTATATGTTAAGAATCAATGTCTATGACTTTATCTTCCTTCTTTAAATTTTTGAACTGTGTGTGAACCAATATTGAATCGTGGGTTTTCTTCTAATATAGTGCTAATTTTGAACATTTTGTAATTGTGCTACTTCGTTGAATTTAATTTTAATTTCATATGATATTGGTTTTTAATTTGCGATTTATGAGTCCAGCATTATTTCAAATTATTTTAATTTTTAACACTAATTAATACCCTTCATTATGGTTGTCATTGCCTTTCTTATAGAATTATTGGTTGGTTTTATATAGTATTAGCGGCTCTTGAAAAAAGATAAATAAATAGTAAACACTAATTTTATTTTTACATAAATAACTTACTAAAGAGTGAATTTCCATTTCTAGTGTTATTCCATTATGATACAGATTACTTGTGACTAAGTTTTATGCTACAATTACTAATATTCTTTATAGGATAATTACAAATACAATTAATTGTTTATATCAAAAAATGATTTTTTTTAGTATTTTGAGTTGAAACATATTTTTTATGTTTCTTTTACACTGTGGAACGAAAAATTTTCAGTTCACATGTTTAATTTAAATATAAATTCTCTAGATAAGGTGAGATAATAATTATGTTTATAATAACAAATTTTATAACTATTGTTACAAATAAACATTAGGTCATCTCACAACACAAAAACAATTAATATACTTAAATTTTTATAACATTAATCAACTAATGACGTGGTCGAAACTTATATTTCACGGGGAGGTCAATTGTTTTAGATATTTGTGAAATTGACGTTTGGATGACGAGAAAAGGCATAGGGAGAGTGGGGAGTGGGGCTACATTATTGACTTTACACGTTTGACTTCAATCAGCCCTGCCCCGCGTCTCACGCCACCCTCCTCTCTCAAACTCTAAGCACTGTTTTGGCGTCTGGCCAATTGATAAGCAAACGTCTGCTTCATTTCTCGTACTCCTCAATAGAATATTCAATATTCATATCGAAAATAAACATATTCAATATTAATTTTATAGGAGATTAGCGAGGATAAATAAATTATTTAATTATATCATAGATAATATATTATTATATTATACTCCTCCGATCCTTTTTATAAGCAATTTTATTTTTTATTACAGAACACAATTGATAGTTGAGATAAGTTAAAATAAATAGTTGTGTTAA
Source organism: Acacia concinna (assembly GCA_037177275.1). Taxonomy (NCBI): domain Eukaryota; kingdom Viridiplantae; phylum Streptophyta; class Magnoliopsida; order Fabales; family Fabaceae; genus Acacia; species Acacia concinna. Next base: position 3,727 of record JBAGKO010222778.1, read on the forward strand.
AAATGTTATGTCTTTTTTAAATAAGCCTTTATTTATAAAAAAGAGTATGAGAGATAATGAACATAAAATTTATGAGAGAGAATATATAATAAAAGATTATATAAGAGATAATTAGCGGTGAGTGGGGAATCATTATTATAAAGGCATATAATTTTGATACTTATTATAAGTTATCAACTTACAATTTTTACAAACCAATAAAAGGTTGTTAAGTGCATTAAATTTATTCTAAAATGTAAGTAATTTCCAATGCTAATCTTACTAAATAGATTAAACTCTTATATTATATTAATTGTCACTCTCTCACACTACCCATTAACTATGGGCACACATGAAAAAATGATTAATGCTCCTCGGAAACTACCAGGTGCCTTGTAAAAATGAATAAAAGAACTTGTTAGTTGATGTCTTATAATAAGAATAAGAAAAAATATTTAATAGAGGTAAAAAAAAAAGTTTAAATTTTGAGGCAAAAAAAGAAAGTTGCTCATATTAAAGATCAGGTATAAGAAAGATAAATTTGTTTATAAAAGGACCGAAAGAAGTATGTAAGTTTATAATTTAAAAAAAATGATAATTTATATGCTTAAAGAAATATAATTATCTCTTTTAAGATTCTCTACAAAAATTAATTATGTATTATATTTAGGATAAAGTTGGCAAAAAAATTATACTTGGGATAAAATGTAGTACTTCATATTGACTCTAATATAAAAAGTTAATTGTGGCTGTATTTGATTATAAATATAGGATCACAACTCATCATCTCATATATTTACTGCTTTTAGCTAAACTAAACCTAACTGTTTCCAATTCTATTTATTAGAGCTCATTAATCAGATTATGTCATTTAAGGAAATTGTTAAAATTTTGAATTAAACTAATAAGTATCACTTAATTTCACAATATAAATAACTCGTAGAGTAATAAATTAGTTTTTGACAATTTTACTCCTATTGACTTATATTAAAAGAGAGAGAAGATATAGATGTAAAAAGTGAAGTGAGAGAAGATATACACTTTTCATAAATAAAAGTAATTGTGAAACAAATCATCTACTTAATGCTTTTTTTATTTTGTGAGAATATGATACAAGTGGCTTATACTTTAAAACTGAGTGATATATCTCAAATATTATTTTTATCAAGCATGCCCTTTGTTTAAAAAAGGCAAATAAGAGAGAGAAATATAGAAGGAAAAAAAAACAGAGAGAGATTAAATATAAGTATCATGAACTTTTTAATAAATGCAATACATAATTTATGAGAGCTTTACACAATTGACAAAAAGCCAAAAATAATCATTAAATGCTCAAATAACTTTTATCAATCTCTTTTCAAAAGGACTGAGATAACTCAATTTCTGGGATTTTTAAAGAGCAGGAGAGAGAGTATAATATAATATTATAACACATTTGTTCAAATGGATTACATTATTTCACTTTTAAATCGATCAAAATTAGTTGAAGTAGCTTTCGTATTGAAAAATAAAAATAAAAATGGGCAGTTGAAGTTATAAGCTTGATATGAACTCGTGAAGACGAGGAGAAAGAGATAATCAAGAATCATTGCAAATTAAAAGTCTTACTCCTCCTAATTGGAAATCACCAACTTCAAGTACCTCCTCTTAATCCCAACAAAGCATGAGAATGCCAGGGTTATATATAGCAGTATTATCTTTGTAACACTACGGTAATGTTGCGGGTGAGTTGATATCGTGACTGAACTTTTTATGCTTGAAAACGTCAACGAGAAATTGGGAACATATTCTTACTCTTCATATCATTAATGAGAAGTTTGAGAATATAACTGGGGATGATTCAATTCCACATGATATTTATTCCCAATAATTTCACATTATTAGAAATTTACTTCATATACTGTATTATTTATACCGAAACATGTTAAAAATTGTATTCATTGGTAAAATACTAAAACTCAAGCAGTCAAACGTAACAAACAATTTGTTAGTCAACCATGAAAACCTTGTACGTGTATAATTGGACAAAGGAAAAACACATTGTTTGTTCTTACCTGGAGACTTGCCTTTATTTATTTTGCTTTTATGATACTTAAAGAAAATAATACTACTAGTGCCACTAATTAACATTAAATATTAATTAATAATGGGCTGGTTGGTTTTTGTCGTACCGTCGCATCAGCTACTCCTACTCTGTGCCCACTCGCGCGCTTTACAAGCCGGAAGGAAGCATCTTCAACGACAAGCAAAAGCAAAGCACTCATTTGTAATTCCTACTTCATTCCTCCTTCCACTCTCTCACACACAGTAGTCTCACTCACTCCTTCTCTGGGCGCTACTCACAGTACCGTTGTTTTTGTGACGAATTGTACATCACTGAGTTACTCACGCCTCTGATATTCCCTACCCAAAATTTCGTTTCAGCTCCAATAAAATACCCACAGAGATGAAAGGTGCGAGCTTGTTTCCATTTCCCTTTTCTTCGACTCGAAGTTTCGTCCCGCTTGTTCCCTGATACTGATGAAAATAGTGAGCTGCCCTCTGCCACGTTCGCCAATTTCCACCGACGCCGTTTCCACAATGCAAAACCCCAACTCCGGTGGCGATCAAAACCACCAGACCCGTTTCAACTCACCAACATCGAAGCGCAATAACCATGCGAAACGACCTGTGTTCAAAGTCCAATCAGGGCAGATCGCTTTTCGTCTTGTTTGTCCGGCCTCCGTCGTTGGCGGTTTGATCGGCAACTCTGGGACCATCGTGTCCCAGCTCCGGCGAGAAACTTCCTGTAAAATCCATTGCATAGACCCTGTTCCCTCTACGGATGATCGAGTTATTCTCGTAATAGGCTCAGTGGCGCCATGTAAAGTTATCAAGTTGGTTAGTATTGTAGGTGAGGATGATGGATGTGAAACAGAACTTGAGGCTTCTAATGCTCAAGCAGCTATTCTTAGGGTTTTTGAGAGAGTCTGGGAATTGGAGGGCGAGAAAGGTTCTGGCGGTGTTGCCGGGGCTATGAATGACGAGGCATGGTGTAAGCTGCTGGCTCACACATCTCAGATTGGTGCGGTTGTGGGGAAAGGAGGAAAACACATAACTACGATGAGAAATAATAGCGGCGCTAAAATAAGGATTATACCTCCTCCACAATGTGCTGCTATAAACGAGGAAATGATTCAAGTGAGTTTATTTATTTATTTATTTTTGGTTATTTATGGATAAATTTGAAGAGGAAACCAAATAAGTCGAGCTTCTCATGGTATATATTAAAATGGATAAAAAAACTTTAAATTTGTATATTTATGTTCATGCGTGCGCGCTTATGCTTAGGTAATCCATGGTTATCCCCATTTTGTACCATGTACCTCCGCACGTTTTTTAAGCTAAATTTGATTTTTGCATGTTGGAAATTGGAGATTTTGGAAAACAAGGATGGGCATGATTATTGAATTTTTTAGAACTTGAGTATTTTAGATTGATTTTCATATGTCCCCTAGTGACAGTGCTTCACTGAAAATGACTGTATTATATTCCCCCGTTTGGGATGTTGCTCAATCGGCAGATAACTGGTAGAACTTTGGCTGTAAAGAAGGCATTAATCGCTGTTTCACGCTGTCTTCAAGATTGTCCACCCCTAGAGAAAGTTGCAACACCTTCTAGCACACCGACTATTAGCCCTTCTGATAGGGCATCCCATGTTCAAGAGACTGAACTTTTTCCTCACCTTAATTCATGGTTACTCCCCATGCAAGGGAAATCGCAGTATGACACATTGGATCAAACAGCAAACACTAATGTAGAGTCTAGACCTGGTCCAAAAGGCAAAGAACTTGAAGTTGTATTCCGACTACTCTGCTCTAATAGAAGTGCTGGAGGTGTTATTGGCAAGAGAGGGGCCATAGTAAGGGCACTTGAAATCAAAACAGGTGCTTCCATTATCTTTGCACCTCCATTAAGCAAGTTTGCTGATCGCGTTGTCACCATTTCTGCCATAGAGGTTAGTCATATAAGAAAGACACTAATGATTCTGTGTTCATAGTATATCCAGAGCATCCATTATGCGTGCATTGACAGATCTGCAGTGAAACTCACTTTTACAGTGATGATCTCTGTATTCAATTACTGATATGATTTTTTTTTTTTTAAATGTAGAACCTTGAATCTAGTAACTCTCCTGCACAAGAGGCGGTTATTCTTGTCTATGCTAGAATGATTGAAGATCTCATTGGAAAGGGCGTTCTCTCAGCTACTTCCTTGGAATCACCTGTAGCTATGAGGCTTTTAATTGCACCAAGCATGCTTACTTGCTTGAATGGCAATGAAGGTCAGGTGATTTCAGAATTGGGAGAATTAACTGGTGCGGATATACAAATACTGCACGGAGAGGGTTCGTGTAGTGCTTCAGATAATGAAATGGTTTTACAGGTACGATTTCTTACCTATCCAATTCAGGTCACTATGCTTGCAAATAACTGTATTATCAACCACAAGCTCGGGTCTAGTGCTAGTTTACTGGGTGTGTTTAAATGGGGAGAAAAGTGGGCAGTAAGGGGAAGAAAATGAATACTAGGTTTAAAAACTCCATAAATGGTAAAAAAACTTACTATTTTTGAAAGTTTTCTCCCCTAATTTTCTTTCCCCTCTAATTTTCTCTCCATCCAAACATGGGGTTAGAGAGGATAGAGGTAATTGGGAGAAAAGGGTTTACCTTGAGATGGAAAATGGAAACTATTAGGTCTGATTTCATGATGAATAGATAACTTTGCATCAATGGAGTATGGGTTAAACTATGTGATTGGGAAAGAAACGGTAGATATAAATCTCTCATAAACATATGCAGATGTCTCAAATATTTAATCAGAATGATAAAGTATGCAACACAAGTAAAAATTTATGAATAATTAAGGCCAAATGTCTATGAGGCGTGTTTCATGGGATCCTTCTGAACATGTTTATGCACTTAACATTTGGTGTCTTTCCAACCCTGTTTAATCAGCTTTTTGTTTGGAATAGATCAACTTCTTTCCTTTCAAGGCAGGTTTAACTTTATTTGGTACCATATTATTTTGTGAATTTGTTTAACTACTGAGGCATTCAGGCACCCAGGAAATACTGAATTCATTTACGATCTCAACAATCTTTCATTGCTGTCTCCTAGTGAAGTTTATGCTGAATTTTATGCAGATTACTGGTGAGTATGGATGTGTAAAAAATGCTCTATATAACGTAACTAGTATGCTTAGGGATGATCTTTTTGCCAATGGGAAATCGGCTATTTCATTAGGCAGTCTGCTACCACAGGTATTCTCTACCTCCTTTGTAGTTACTTTCAAATCTTATCCGATTTCCATAATTTTATCGCCCCTCCGAGGCCACAAGACTAGAATGTTTAGCAGTAGTTATTATTTTCTGCAGAATGCAGGAGCTGGGTCAATCTCAGAGAATGGAACAACCCTCATGCATTTAGATGACAATCTGGAAGTTGGGAGGTCAGTATAATGCAAACAGAATGCTCAAGTGTCTGTCCTGCCCTTTTCCCTTCATCTCAGAAAAGCTGAGCTTTGAACATTGTGCTCACCTCTATCATGCAGTCACTTTGCTTTTTGCCCGAATGTTTTGCTGCAGAGAGTTTGATTTTTATGTGACTCTGATATTTGGGTCGATATGATAAAGTATGTGACTGGGGATGAGTTTGAAGTTTGCCTTAAAAAATGTTCCTAAGAAATGGGTTGATGGGGTGTATATGATAAATAAAAAGGCTTATATGTTAAAATGAAATAAGAAAAGTAATTTTGAAGTAGCTTAAATAAAAAATTAGATCAGTGCTTTACAACTTTTTATACCAAATTATTCTAAGCTCAATTACCCTGATTTTCTGGATATGTTTGATGTTATTAAAATCTGTTAACTGTTGCAAAATAAACACACTTTTCTTTTTTGACAAAGCTGCAAGCTTCTGACTTTTTAATCTGAACTTTTTCTTGATAAAATGTTTGAGCAGCAGGAACAAACTTGCTACTGTAACAAATACTACAGTGGAAATTGCAGTTTCTGAACATGTTTTTGGCTCTGTTTATGGTGAAGATGGTGGCAATGTAGATCGAATCAGACAGGTACTTGATTGGTCCCAAAGATATTTTATTGTTATTTTATGTTGATTATCGTTTCAATTCTGCTGTCTTCTATTTAGTGTATGCTTGGTGTCACATTGAAAATCACCAAGACTTGTTTCCTTCCTAAGAACCATATGAAATTATCAAATACTTCATCTGGTTCTTAATATAAGATCTTGCTTATAGCGTAGATTGCTCCACAAACAAGATCTTATATTAAGGACTGAAAGTAGGAGGTAGTATTAAGCTTGGAAATTGAAATGCATGCCTATAGACATATGTGAACCTTAAACTGCATCCTTAAAATGTCCCTCGTATGGTAATTAACCAATTGTTGCTCCATGTTTTTTCTTCTCAATGAGTGGAACCAGATATCTGGTGCAAATGTTACAGTCTATGATCCTTGTGTTGGTAAAAGTGGAGGAAAGGTCGTCATATCTGGGACACCTGATCAAACCTTTGCAGCACAGAGCTTGCTTCAAGCCTTCATCCAAGCCGGAGAAAGAATGCCGTCGAGTTAGCCTCTCTCTCTCTCTCTCAAAGCAGCTCAAGGAAGACATAGCTGCTAGTTGATAATCAGTTGTAGGGTTTCACGGGCGTAGGTGACACGAACACGTTGAGTGGTGTGTTTCGAATTGTATTACACCACTACCTTGTGGGTACTGACTTATTCAGTGTTTTTGATATGGACACTGCTTTGTTGTATAGTGCTCCCCTGCTAAAATAGTTGTGGGTTTAACTTGTCATTTTTCTCTTCTCTAAGTCATAAAAGAAAGATGAGGATAAAATTAATAGCTATTTTATGAGGTTTTATTGTTCGTACATGCTCTAAGTTCTTTGATTTGTTTACTTAGGAACTGTTCCCTACTTTAATTTCTCAGAGCCAAAAAAATGATGATGGTAAGATGGGGATGGGATACCTCATATCGGCTTAATTTTTCTTATTAATTCATTCGTTTATTGAAAGAAATTCGACTGAACGTACAAAAATTGTTTAGTTTTAAGGGTATCCTCGGTCACCTCAATATTCAGTTCATTTTAAATACCTTGATTATCTGCATATTTTAAACTACTTTCAGGGATAATTGAAGAATAAAATTGTAAATTTCCACTAGAAGTTAAAACAGTTGTGTGTATTTATACAAAATTTAAAATAAATTATATTATTAATAAATTATGAAAATTACCAAGAGAGCAGTTTGCTTTAACTTTACAAATTTATCTTGTTGCCAGTGCTCTTTTTGCCCATTTGTTGTTTGGCCGTGTTTTGGTGAAGGATTTTGTCTTGTTTACGCTATTAATTCCACTGTACGAAAAATCAGACCGGACCAGCCGGTTCGATTAGTCCGATTGGGAATTGGCCCCTGATTCAATTTGGTCCTTTAAAGAACCGTTGACCGGTTCGACCTGGTCAACGGCTGGTCGAACAGGTCAAACCGGCAGGTCCGGTGTTTTTTTTTTTTAAAAAAAAAGAATACTTCTAATTTATTTATGAAACTGAGCGAGAATTCACGGGATCAAAGCATTAATTTAAAAGTGATTTATCAGCCTGTTGCTTGGGTATTTAGTAATAATATCTAAAATATAATATTTTAATATGTCCGGTTCAATGGCCGGTTGAACCTCCGGTCCGACCCGGTTAAACCTTGAACCCATATCGTGACCGGTTAAATTTGTACCTTGATTAATTCTTCTTTCTTGCATCTTACTAGATATTGGGTGTGTTTAGATTAAATATTGTAATCGGCAATTTTGGAAAAGTAAGATTGAGTAAAAGTAAGATTAGGTAATTTAATTTGTATTTGGAATAAAGATTGTAGAAGTTACATATGCAAAAGTAAAACTTGTTTGGTTGAAATTTTTTAAAAGTTATTTTTTATGGAAAATGACTGTAAAGGGTATGATTACATATATATAGAGCAAGGTATTAAAAATCGGACCGGTCACTGAACTGGTTAAGGTACTGGATTAAGGGTCAGTGGGTTAAACCGGATAACTAAATCGGGGCTAAACCGGTAAAAAAGTTAAGATTTTACGTTTATTGGTATAAAATTATAAGGGAAATTAATTTTTTTAAAAGAAAATGGGTCAAAACCGGTTCAGTTACCGATCTGGTTCACCACCAGTTTGATTGGTTCACACCGGGTTGACAGGTCCGGTTCACCTCTACAAACTGCACTAGATGGTTCACCAATTTTCGATCTGAACCGGCCAGTCCGGTCCAGTTTTCAATTTAGTGATATATATAGAGAAAGAGGTGGGAATCAAGCCAGCCCGCGGGCTAATGGGTTGGCTCGACGGGTTAAACGGGCCAACTCGTTTTACCATTTATAAAAGCCAGCCCGCCTAAATTTTTTATTTTTTTAAAATTTTTTAATATTTATAATTTTTCCTATTTATAATTTTTTTTCTTTTACCCACTCATATCACACTCCATTTCTTTTATTTATTTGTATTATGTAACTATTTTTCATTTTCACCTTCATTTTTTTCACCACTCATATCATAAAAATATGTAAATGTCTCTCTTTTAAATTTAATAATAGTAGATTAAATAAATATAATATGAAAATAATAATGTTACATAAAAAGTATGAAAAA
>JBAGKO010222809.1:0-12418 GCA_037177275.1 Acacia concinna
TCTAGATCAATTTATGTAATTATTATGGTCTTATTAGTTGTTAAATGATTATTTTTAATAATAAAATATGAAAAAAATTGTTTAAATTTTTTTAAAAAAAATAGAAAAAAACCTGGGACCGAGACCCAGGGTACTAGGATTTTTCTGGGACCGGAACCAGGATCAAGATTGGCAAATCCCGGTCCCAGGTTTGAACACCCCTATTTTTACTATTTGGTAGGGAACTCTATAGTTTGCCCATCAAGCTATACTCTCTCAACAATAAATTGTTGAGTGATTTACCAATCAAGAATCAAATCTTTCTAGATCTGGCTATAGTTGACTCTCTTGATTTAATTGCAATTTATTTACTACTAATTGCATATCATATCTCTTTCTTATTCATTTAGATTTTATTATGGAGCAATCGGTCTGGCCCATCAAGGGAAGACTTAAATCCAAAATCCAACATCTCCTACGTGCACTTAATGGGCTTTCCATAGTGCAATTTTCAATTTCTTTTGTTTCATACTTGGTATCTGTTGTGGTTGTGTGGGCATATCATCTTTTGAGATTTTAGTGCTTGCGATACTAGAAATCTTGTTATAAGACTAGCACACAAAGACACCCATTATGTATATGTAAACTGTTACCTCAAATGGCCCATATTCTCCTATACACATTCCTCATGGAATATGTAATCCTTCTTGAGTTAATATTTATATTAACTCATTTTTATCTACATGTGTATAGTATTTACACTTACAAGTTACTTAGCGAACTAGTAAGGGGTCGACTACAGACACTAGCACAACTTGTGTATTTAGAAGTGAATTTTTATTTTTGATTAAACATCAATGTTCTTGACTTAATTGATTTCCTAGTTTTTACTCGTGACCAAATCATGTGTGGTCATAGAGTTTTAGCTAAAGCAATTGACGTCAATTGTAACATCCTAAAATTTTTGTAGGCTGAAAAGGGGTATTTTGGCCAAAATAGTATTTTTTTTTTGCTAGACTAAGGGTCATACCTGGTATTTTTTTGGGCCTAGATGAGGTATTTTGGATGAAACAAGGGCCTTAGTCTGTAGAGGACTGAAATATCTCACAACAATTGAAGTGAAACTTGGAGAAGGACCTATATGTAAAGAGAAAAAGTTCTACAAAGTTTTGGGTCAAAATGCAGACAGGTCTGAGGTCCCTAAAAGCTCCCATAATGGTCTTGCATATAGTATATGACGTTCAAAACAATTTAGAGCGATCAGAATAATTTTTGGAGGTCCAAGGAAAATTTATGGGATCTGCGAATATTTTGGCTAGATCAGGTTTGCGGCCATAACAGATATTTGGGACCTCAATGTTCTGGAAAGGAACTTGGGAGAATTATTATGTTATTTTGGAATAATTATAAAGTTGGTTAGAGGCCAAGAGAAAGTCCAAAAATATTAGTTGCAATTGCTTAAATCAGCTAATTGCCGAAAAATAGACTTTTTAAGGAATTTATTCTAGGAGTTATAGACACTCAAAAATTATGAAATTTTAATAGTAGCCTCCTGGTACTTTTAGGGATTTACTTGAAAGTTTTCAGAATTTTGGGATGACTACAAAAGTTTCTATAATTTGAGACTGATGGACTCTGTGGGCCCCACAAAAACGTGGCTGCCACCTTTGTTGACTAAGAAGGCATATTTTTATGTGAGAAAGATACAGAAGATGGTGGTAGGGGACACATGTCAATAAAGTGTAAAATTTTTCAGGAAAATTACACCAAAAGACCCAATAAATATTTATACTTTGACCTATCTTTCTTCCCTATAAATAACCACCACATTTCCTTCATTTTTCCATCCCAAAAACATGCTCCCTCCCTCTCATAAGGTGCTCTCCCACCCTCTCTTAAATAAGTCTCTTCTGGTGGAAATTCTAGCAGTCTCGGCCCGGTCTCGGTCCAAGTAAGTTCTAGATCCCTTCCTCTTGTTAATTTCTTTATTTTCCAGCAGTTTTTATAGTAGTTAGGGGGAGGTTCTGTCCAATTGGGCAGGCCTAGTGAACCTAAGGGGAGGTTCTGTCTAATTATCTAAGCCAAAACAAGCCTTACTAAGGGGAAGTGCTGCCCAATTGTTTTGGATCAGGATAGCCTTCCCTAAGGGGAGGTGCTATCCGACTGTCCCGGACTAAGATAGTATTTCCTAGGGGGAGGTGTTGTCCAATGATCCTGGATTAATATAGCATTTCTTAAGGGGGTGTTGTCTGACTGTCCTGGACTAAGAAAGTATTTCCTAGGGGAGGTGTTGTCCAATAGTCCTGAACTAAGATAGCATTCCCTAAGGAAAGGTGATGTCCGACAGTCCTGGACAGAATTAGGAATTCTTAGGGGGAGGTGCTGCCTAGTAGTCGGGAGGTCCGGTAGGCACATCTAAGGGGAGATGCTACCCAACTATCCCGACTAGGGTAGTAGGGACAGGCCAGCAGCAAGGGACCCGGGCTGCATAAGGTGGTTAGCAGAGAGGTACCGATAGGGGATGAATGCAGTATAGGAAGGGGAAGAACCCATTTCAGGTAGTCGGGAACCAGGACCTAGGGGATAAAGGAAAGGAAGGGCGGTAGTGTACCGATAGGAGTATGTAATAACAGAATTTATTGTGGTCTGTATAGGTGTAACATAGAGGCATACTAGTAATCCGCTAGCACCAGAAATAGCGAAATAGAGCCTGTACACCGTGCGAGGAGTATAGGTAGCAAGAATCTCTACCCTTAACCTGTATTGCTTTGTGATGTCTGTTGTTTGTTGTATACTGTGTTCAGGTTGTGTTAGCATGTATGCATGAGAAGTATAACTCCCTGTTTATGCCTTGGCTATTTGAGTTTAAATTTGGGTCGAGTCATGTGTAGGCTCCCGGTACACAGTATGTGCCGAGAGAGAGGACACTAGAGGTAAAGTATGAGCATTACTTATAGCATGGCATGCATTGTATTACATGGTTTCTAGTTATGATTCTGCTACTAAGGTTTCCCAATAAATCTTACTCTCTCCACAATGTAGGTAAAAGTTCGAAAAGAGGCAGGACAAGGGAACGAGCTTAGAGATAGAGTTATATTTCATGTTTCTTAGCATGTAATTGTATACAATATGATTAATGTATCTTATGGATTCTGATTTTGTGCCTCTGTTAATGAGAAAAGTTGTTTCTCCATATGTCTGTGTCAAAATTTTTAAATTTTCTTTGTTCAACATACAGACATGTCAGTGGTTCCAAAGGCCATTGTACGGTAAGGTAAGGGTCCCGAAAAGTGGAATGTTACATCAATCAAGCCTTTATTGTGGCACCTAAGTCCTTAGGGTACTATGGAAGGATTTTTCCTTCCTGAAATTCACACCGTAGTGAACCAAATATCTTTCACCTACGTCCTATGTTGCAATCTTACTTTTAAGCACATACAATATGAATTGCATACTATAGGGATTGTCTGATGATGTACGTTGATTTTTATATTCCCTTAATGGTTATGAAACATAATATTTCACTCTATAATATGTTATTGATATGAGTAGAAGAGATTACATTATATAGGCTGAAAGAAGAGTGAAGTAATTAATAGAGGATCATAACAAATCAAAACAAATTAGAAGTAATGATAAACTATTTCCTAAACCAGATAGAAATAATCAAAGGATTTGATTTGAGACAATAATCAAAGGATATAACAATTAATATTATGATCTCCAACACTCCCCTCAAGCTGGAGAATATATATTAATCATTTCCAACTTGCCTAGAAATCCTTCAAACTTCTTTCTGTTAAGGGGTTTAGTCATAATCTCTAGTCCACAGATCATACATAGGTCAAATTTATGATGCCACCTTCGATCTTTTTTTAATGAAGTGCATGTCTATCTTAACATGTTTTGTTCGATCATGATACACTAGGTTATTGACCATTGCAATGTTGCCTTTGTTGTCACACCATAATTGCATTGGTTCTCCATATAGTATTCCCAGCTCTTTTAGTAGCCTAATGACTCAAAAACCTTCACAAACTCTAAGAGCTACAACTCTTAACTCTGCTTCTGTACTGTTTCTAAACACTACATGACTGACCTTATAGTTTCTTTATCCCCTCCATGATCTATATCGATATAAAGTTCAATGTTTCTGGTAGTGTTCTTTCTAAAGAAGATTCCTCTTCCAAGATTGAGTTTCATATAACTCAATATACTATATACAGCATTCATGTGCTCTTCTTGAGGCTGATGCATGAACTGACTTACTATTTCAACTGCATAGTTGATGTATGGACGTGTGTGGGTTAAGTAAATCAGTTTTCCCTCAAGTCTTCTATATCTTTCTAAGTCAATTGGAGTACCTTTAGGTTTCATCTCTAGATGACATCCCTCTTCCATTGGCGTCCCGTATGGTTGAACACCCAACATCCTTGTTTCTTGTAACAAGTCTAAAGTGTACTTTCGGTGAGATACATTGATATCCTTCTTAGTTCTTACCACTTCCATTCCCGAAAAATATCTTATTTGTCTAAGATCTTTCACCTCAAATTCAGTTGATAGGTCTCATTTCAATTGGGCAATGGATTCTTGATCATTCCCTGTAATGACTATATCATCAATATAGACAATAAGTATGGTGATATTGACATTGACATGTTTGATAAATAATGTATCATCTGCTTGTTCCTGAGTATAGCTGAGACATTTCACTACTTTGCTGAATCTCCCAAACCATGCCCTATGAGATTGTTTCAGACCATACAATGACTTGTTGAGTTTGTATACCGCATTATTAGGAGCTCAAACTCCATATGGAATCTCCATGTATACTTCTTTCTCTAAATTACCATTTAATAATGCATTCTTCACGTCTATTTGATGTAGCGACCAATCCAAGTTAATTGTAATTGACAACAACACTTGAATGCTATTGAACTTTGCTATAGGAGCAAATGTTTCCTGATAGTCAATCCCATATGTTTGAGTGTACCCCTTTGCAACCAATTTCGCCTTGTATTTATTGCTACTACCATTAGGATCAAATTTTGGAGTAAAGATCTATCTACATTCCATTAGTTTCTTTCCTTCTGGAAGCATTGTAATTTCCCACGTTTTATTTTCCCCAAGTGCTCATAATTCTTCCTCAGTAGCTTGTTTTGAATTCAAGTCATTCATAGCTTGTTGAAATGTGTGAGGTATTTTCATTTGTGCACTATTTACAACAAAGCTTTGCATTTTCACAGATAGATTATCATAGACAAATCGCTGAATTGGATGTTGAGTACAAGATCTTACCCCTTTTCTCAATGCAATAGGCCAACTCATTTCTTCAGGATTTAATCCTGGGTTGGATTCATGGTTGTTCCTTTGAGTAGGAGTGGATGTTCTACTAGCATTTGATTATTCTTGTACTTGTTGCACAGATTCTGCTTCTTGTTCTATTTCAGTATCCAACTCTAAATTGATTTCAACATTTGTTTCCAGTTCATTAGGTGTAGGTTCATGACAATATGATATAGGTTGGTCTGAAGGAGCAAACAAGTCAAGGTTGGGAACAAAGTTTGGAATGGGGATGGAATTAGAGATGGAATTAGGGATATTTGTTTGGACTTTGGTGGTGGAGTTAAACTCTTCCCAACTTAGCCATTCAACATCAATATACTCCCCTGAATGGATAATTTGGGATAATATGCTTCTTCTTCATAAAAAACAGTATCCCTGGAGATAAACAGTTTTTTCAAAGTTGGAAAATAACATTTATACCTTTTCTGAGTGGGAGCAAAACCTAGGAATAGGCATTTATCAGCTCGAGCAACAAACTTGTTGCCATCATTTTTGTGAACAAAGACAACACAGTCGAAGACCTTCATTGGCAGAAAATTGATAAGAGGACATTGTGAAGTATTCAAGGAATTTTTGGAGAGGGGTATTATAGTTGAGGACTTTAGATGGCATGTTGTTGATCAAATAAGCAGCTATTAAAACTGCATCCCACCAAAAAATAGTTAGAAAATTTTGCTCCATTAATAAGGTTTGGGTTACTTCTAAAAGATGACAATTTTTTCACTTAGCCACTCGATTCTGTTGTGGAGTATAAGGATTCTGTTGTGGAGTATAAGGATATGAAGTTTGGTGATGAATTCCGTGTAGATCAAGAAATTCTTTAAAGATGCCCCTAAGTATTCATTGGCATTATTACTTTGGATTATTTTAATGGATGTGTCAAATTGAGTTCTCACAAAGGTATAGAAGCTTTGAAATACTTTGGCTATTTCAGATTTTTCTTTCATTAAATAAACCCAGGTGGTTCTTGTGTGATCATCAATAAAAGTGGCAAACCATCTAGCATTAGTAAGGGTTTTGGTTCGTGCAAGACCCCAAATATTACTATGGATAAGTATGAACAGTGCGAAGGGTGTGTAAGGTTGTTTCGAGTAGGTGGATCGGGTTTGTTTTGCGAGTTTGCAAGTTTCACATTGGAAGGGAACATAATTTTTATTTAATAAACTAGGAAACACATGTTTCATATAATCAAAGCTAGGGTGGCCTGAACGACAATGCCATAAAAGTATATCATTATTTTGAGAATGAGAGCTAACTAGTGCTCTCCTGGCCTTCCATGTAGCTTGATGCTTCAATGTTGATCCTTCTAGCTAGAACAATCCATCCTACTCTCTAAAAACTCTCAATCATCCTCCACGATTTTAAATTCTGAAAAATACAAAAATCATCATAAAAAATCACCCGACATATTCGACCTTTAGTCAACTTGCTTATTGATATTAAATTGCAAGTAAGTGCTGGTACAAATAGGACATTATATATTTCTAAAGTAACAGATAAAGTGACAGTGCCAATAGCCTCAACCTTGGTGAAAACGCCATTAGCCACTTTTACCTTAAGGTGTTCATAACATGTTTTAATGTTAAGAAATAAATTTTTGTTACTGATCATGTGATTTGTAGCTCCTGAGTCAACAATCCACGTATCTTCATTAGCTGCTATTACATTAAGACCTATAATGGAATTACCTGACTATACCAAGTTAACATTGGGTACTAAGTTTGATGTATTCTATTTTGCAAGCATCCTGTGAAATGCCTGTAGTTCTTCTGAACTCAAGTGATTGTCATCTTCAACCTTGTATTCTATAGAAGTAAGATGACTTTGGAATGTAGGTTTTCCATTTGAGGGTTTACCATGTAGCTTCCAGCATTCCTCTTTTATGTGGCCCTTCTTCTTGCAATAGTTGCACCATTTATTCTTTCACTCGTTTTGTGGTCCTTTCACAATTGTGCAAAGTTCTCTGAGTGACTAAGAACACTTTGACTCAAATTAATTTGAATCAAAAGTTTTCTGCTCTCCTCAAATTGCACAAAGTTAACAACATCAAATAAATGTGGTAAAGGCTTCATACCCATGATTATGCCCCTTATTTCCTCAAGAGTGTCATTCAATCCCAAGAGAAAATCATATATTCTTCCTTCTTCCATGAGTTTCTTATACAACTGAGCATCCTTGACGGTGTCACATAGATTCACATCAAATAAATCTTCCTGTTGCTAGAGTTTCAATAAGGAATTATAATAATCAGTGATTCTTATACTACCTTGTCTCAAATTCTGAAGTTGTCGCTTCAAGTGAATCAAGGCAGTAGTGTTGTCAAGGGAAGAATGGGTTCTTCTAGCCACATCCCAAATTTCTTTCACAGTATTTGCTAGGAGATAACCTTCACTTACTTCCGGAGTCATATAATTGTATAACCAAGACGTTATTTTCAGCAAACCAAGTGTCAAAAGTGAGATCATCGAAATCAAGTTGAGGTGATGCTCCATTGATATATATCTTAGCACACTTTAGGACCATTGGAGATAATTCCTTCCATTAAATTTATGGTTGATAACCATAATTTGATTTTCAGAGAAATTTGGTGCCATGGTGCTTGTGGAAGAAGAAGAGACAGAAGAATATGATAAATTTTGAGGAGATGAGGTTGTACCCAACATAAGGGTACTAGGATTACCACTTGTGTTGTGCAAACTTGTAGAAACTGAAACAAACAAAGGATAAAATTGAGTAGAATCCATTTTTGGGCAGAAAAAAGACATTAAAAAGTTTCTATGACGGCGGCACGTGAGGTCACACGCTTATTCAGATTAAGCTAAAGCTTCAGGGAAATGCCGATTAGCGCATTTTAGTGGCCCTTAGGTGGGTGGTGTCACTTCACGTGCTGTTTATATTCAGATCTGGGCACGCCATGAATTTCTAAAATCCTCTCTTTCTTTCATGTTTTGCCCTTTGATCTCTCATTTTTCTCATGCCTGCATTCTTTTCACTCTCTATTTCTGTTGCTCTAATACCATA
This sequence comes from Acacia concinna, assembly GCA_037177275.1. NCBI lineage: Eukaryota > Viridiplantae > Streptophyta > Magnoliopsida > Fabales > Fabaceae > Acacia > Acacia concinna. Next base: position 8,347 of record JBAGKO010222809.1, read on the forward strand.
ATGGCTATAAAATAGAGAATATTTCACTCTATAATATGTTATTGATATGAGTAGAAGATATTACATTATATAGGTTGAAGGAAGAGTGAAGTAATTAATAGAGAATCATACAAATAAGAAGTAATGATAAACTATTTCCTAAACCATATAGCAACAATCAGGGATCTAATTTAAGACAATAATCAAGGGATATCACAATTAATATTATGATTTCCAACATCCCTTTGTAAAATATCTTATACTACTACTTGGATGATTGATTCTACAAAGCTCTTAAGTTGCTTCTTATAGAGTTCATAATCTAATTTCCAAATTGGAAAGGGTTACTCATGTAGTGTTCTACGATTATCTTAAAGTTAGTGAGGGTTTCCCTTTTCTGAAACCTCATTTGATGTTATATGGATGATTGTTTCTACCAAGCCCTCATGTTGCTTCATTTAGAGTTTGTCATACAATTTCCAAATTGGAAAGCGATCTTTACATCTCCTTGGTATAGTTTTAAGCTCAAGCTTTTATCATCCAATTTTCATATCAACAATTGATGTAATTTCAAGCCTAAGCATGTCGCTATAACCACTATTAGTTGTTTAGAGTTAAAATTAATAATCGGCATGTGACACCCCTTAGCCAGTAAGTGTTTTATGTTTGATTTTCCCTCATATAATTGAGAATTTACATATTTTGAGTTGCCTTTCAACAATGATATAAATTTTCCAAACATACACTTATCTAGTTTTAAGAAAAGAATTCATATAATCTTGCATTGCCTTTTGGCATTCATCTTAGCATGTCCTTTTAGTGTTTCTAAACACTTATAAGTAACCATTAGCACTTTTTTGAATGATGAAGAGATCATTCAATTTTGGTGGCCTTTAGAGAATTCTTGGTGAAAATGGCCTTAAACCTCACACTGGGATCAGTGAACTGAAGAATACTTGTTTATTCCTTGTCATTGTCAATCTCATGAAGAGATTTGTCAAGATCAATACTCATTTCCTATTAGAAAATATGTGTTCTATGAACATTGTAGTCCTTAATTGTCTCTCAGTTATTGATTCGTCATCATTTTCACTAATGAAGAGGTATGTCATCATATAGTCAGGTTATGTTATGAAGGCACACATTTCCATATCTTGCCCCCAATTTTCCGTAATATGGAAAATATATGGATATAAGCAACTAACCATTATGGTCTTATGATATTTTGACCTGTTAAAATCCTATCCATAACACGCAGGGCACAGATGTGACGACTTGAAATGCACTTGGTTAAGTCTGAAGACAATAGCTATGACCTTATTTGCCAAAATATGGCTGATAGTTAGACTTATGCTTTTGTGTACTTAATCATGTCAAGGAGAGGTCTATCTTTCCATTTCAACAACTTCATTGAATTAAAGGGTGGTTATTGGGATTGATAGTTTCCTAACAATCTCTTTTGTACACATAGCATCTTAAACTAATCAAATAAGTGCTTTTAACCCTTCGTTAGTTCAAAAAGGTCTTATCCTTTTAATTTAACTAATTTTTGACAAGATTTGGCCATTAACTAACAACCACATACTTGCCTAAGATAAGATAAACATAACAGTATTTCAAGTAAACGTCTATGACGTTAATGAAATACTAGGCTATGTGTTATACCCTCACATTCAATGATTCGCAAATGTCATAGTTTGCTAATAGCAAATAGATATATGCTTTTATCTCAAAAGATTTCCTTGTCTATCTTGCTAACTACAATAAGTAGTTTTCAACTACTCATACATATTATTTGAGAAAAAAATTTTTGCTAATTTTTTATCATTCTGCTTGATTAAAGTGTTCACGTGACAAGAAATTGAATGTTATTTCCAAGACAACAAAGGAAACATTAAATCCAACATTGGATTTGAGAGTCATAGTCTCATTAATCTTTGACTAAAGAGATAACAAAGATGCGCTTGTGTCAATTTCAAATTTGTATGGAGTAAATCAAGATGGTATGTCCTAGCCGAGCTAACATGTAGGTTCCAATCTTTAAAACGTGTCAAACGAAGATCAGATTTGGGAGAAATGAAGGAGAGAAGGTGGCGGGTCGGATTACTGTCATTATCTGTTTACACACAAATTTTTTGCATAGAAAACGATTTTTTTAGTGAACATGAAGGCCATGGATTTGTGGCTTGTTCTGCAACAATTCCAACTAGACCATGAACGTAAATGGAGCTAGAACAAGGAAATTATGACCTTCTAAAGTTTTTAGTACTCCGTAACGTTATGTGGTTCTTATGATCTTGTCTAACCGTAAAGGGTTTAAGTTCTTCATTTTTTATCATTCACATATTTAAAAACTTTCAAATCCAAGAAGAAGAGATGGAGAAGAGGAGCAACGATGTATATGTGTGTGTATAGTAAGAGCTTTAAACTCAAGAACCCAACATCATACATCCACATGCAAACTAGAGATATACATATAAAGAATTTCACGCAAACAGAAACTAAGAAGGATATAAAGCTTGAGAAAAATTAAGAGGGAGAATAATAAAATGTGTCAATGTTCATATAGAGTACATATGAAAAAAATCATCACATAATAATTCATTCCATAAGGTAAGTTTCTTCCTTTGAAACAAAATAGAAATATATTTTTTATTTAAAAAAATGCCAACATCTTAATAGATAGCATAAAAAAAAGTGCAGTGAAAAAAATAATCATATTTACAAATAAAGCATAATAATTGCTTCAGGATCAAGGTAGCTCTGATGTCAATAGTAGAAATATAACAAAAAAGTAGAGGCAAAAGATATGCATAACTAGTTGGGTTGGATTTGAGAGCGTATGTCACACAATGGTTAGGACTACTAGAGTCTAACTAGGGTTTGCACAGCAGTGCTCCAGAACAAAAAGAAAAAAATGATTGAAAATCATAAGAGAGAGCGCAAGAAATTTCAATTGTTTTGAGTGTTTTTACCAAGGTAACAAAAATCATACCAAACTAGCCAATTCGACTAGGAAAACTAGGAAATAGACCATGGTCAGGTCTGGAATGAAGCAGAACTAGGGGGAGGGGTCTGAGGCTGGTTGAAACAGTCGAATAAGGAAAATCGGCTAGTCGAACTGGTTTTTTCCCAAAAAAAAACAAAGAAAAATAAAAAAAATAATACTATCCATTTATTTATGAAAATTTAAAAATATATCAATATATTGTCACCTATTTTATTATTATTAATGATACTTATATATTTCTTTAATTTTTATGTATATATATAGTATTATTTTATCATTGTCAATTAAATTATAATATTTTAATATGGTTAATTCAACCCCCAATTTGACCTGATTGAACCATTTAAACTCTGAACCTATGTTGTAACCGGTTCGTTGCCCAATCTGATTTTTTGTGCCCAGGTTTTTACTGCTCGCTGGGTAATTCTTTTTATAGAGTCTCAAGGAGCTCTTCTAGCTTGCCCACGAAGCTATAATCTCTCAACAATAAATTGTTGAGTGATTTACCAATCAAGAATCAATTTTTTTCAGATCTACCTATAATTGACTTTCTTGATTTAGTAGCAATTTATTCACTAATAATTGCATATCATATCTCTTATTCATTCGGATTTTATTCTTAAATAATCAGTCCAGTCTATCAAGGGCGGACTTAAATCCAAAATCCAATAAAAATTGGACTTAATTACTTATATTCTTTTGTTGAAAAAGCCATACTGCAGACATGTCAATCCACATCTTTTTTTAATTATTCTTCAGGAAAATTGCAATCAGGTCCTAATTAATAGACTTAATGGCAATTAGATTCCTTGAAATCATCTAATTGCAATGAAGTCTCAAGAAACCTAAGTGTAATTAATTCTAAACTTGTGTGTTTTGTCCCTCTTCATTTAAAATTAAAAAAAAAACCAAGTAGAAGATCTTTGGAAGAATTCCAGAAAAATACCTCCCCAAATTCTAAAACTCCAAAAGGGATATTAACATTTCAAAAAGACACTAAGGCACCATGGACCAAATTGGGGTTTTGAAATTTTGCTGACATGAACAGTGACCAACATGAAGTAGCGAAAACCATTACTCTTC